>JACEGR010002735.1:0-120761 GCA_014170235.1 Listronotus bonariensis | reverse complement strand
AGGTTTTTGAGGTATCTCTATGTTGTTAAATATAATAATTATCCATTTAGTAGTTTTGGGGTTACATCTTTGTCCCAAAGAAGAAAAAAACAAGCTGTGATATTTTTATATTACATAATACATAACTTAAAATACTAAGATTGTAATTTTATCGATTATGTTATTAATTTATTTAATTATTTTATTAACATAAGAATGTCAATGAACCGTAAAATATTTAGTGTAGACCCATCTAGCTTATCTTCTTTTAACCGTATGATGGCTGTGGCAAACGAGCTTCTCAAGGAGGTCCAGACAGATTTCTTCAGTGATAGTTGAAAATTGAAATCTGTACTTTAGTAAAAGTCTTTATTTTTTCATTATATGTTATGGTTGTTCCGTCCCTGTTTTTTAGTATTTAAGATTGTTTTTTCTTTGTTCTCTAGTTTTAGAATCTTTACATGTAATTACCTATTGTACTGGTGTTTGTAAAGAATACTATAAATAAATAAATAAGAAGGTAGTAGAAGTGAAGTCAAGTTAAAAGTTAAAATTGTAGTTAAGCTCCCCTACGGGCTACCCCTAGTGGGGGTATGCCCGTACTGTAGTTTATTTAAAAATACAAAGATGATAGTTTTTATGGTCCACCGGTCTTATGATCCAAGAAGATAGTTCCATATGGTAGATTTGTCCAATTGATGTAAAATGGCCCATATGTTATTTCAAAACCCTACGTCACATTATTAAGGAAAAAACGTACACCACTGACTTTTATGCTGTTTTTATATTTTTTCCGATTCATAAAAATTCATAAGAATTCACCTTCTTAAGTTTCATACCGTAGTTTAAAAACACCCTGTATAATTACTTACTTCATAATATATCTTATATTCTCCTCCGTTATCTCCTTTAAGTCCATCAAATACGAGAATATGTCGGGTAAGACATTGTACAAATCATTCTCCTTGTGAGACAAGGTCACGAAGAAGATGCGACACATGGTGCTCAAGTCTTCATCTTCATCCACCAGACAACCAACCATCTGGGATATGTAAGCGTGGGCTCGGATCATATCCTTCAGGATAAGACTGGATAACGTAAAGAATGTAGCTTTGCGGATTGCTTTTGAAGCATCTGTTAGTCTGAAAATTAAAAACACACGGCATATAGGTTAATTTTCAATTTTTCAACGATTGTATCACAGCGACAATGTACTTAAAAGGTTTAAGGCTCTCCGCACATGGATCGGTTATAACAGCGATGGGAGCACGATTTTTACAGGCATCGACAGCACCTAGGCAGATTAGCGTGTCCGATCTCAGCAATCCGCGTCCTTTAGTAAACAAACGCAATACAGAACCGTTTTTTATTTCGTTGTACAGTGTGTGATTCATATTGTGATTGTGTCTGGTTTTTACACCTCAAGAATTTTTGTACCAAAGATGGATTTGTTTAATATTAGACTTGTGGACGAGGTTGAAAAACGTCCTGTACTTTATAATTATACTTTAAAAGAATATTTGCGAAAAGACTAACACAGAAAGAGCTTGGAATGAAATAGCAAAACAAGTCAACCTATCAGGTAAGAAAATATTTAATTTTTTGTCTGTAAAATAAGGTTTGGTAGGATTCAGGCTTTTGGAAACTTGTCTTAGATAGCTCTATTATGGCACTCTTTGATAGGGCTGGCAACCGAAACCAGTTTTCCGGTTAACCGCGGTTTTGGCCAACCGAATACCGGTATTCGAAAACCGGTTTCGAATAACGGTTAACCGGTATTTGAAAACCGGTTTTCAAATATCGGTTAACCGGTTTTAAAAGCGGTTTTCAAATACCGGTTTTTCGGATAATCGGACCAAAATCGAAAAGCAGTTCTTCGAATATCAATTAATAGGTTTTTGGTTTATTGCGGTTTATATAAAAACTACAACTTACTATAATAATTCATTAAATTAAAATTTAAAAATCACCACTTTTCCTTTTCTGTTTTTTTATTTACCAATAAACCAAGAAAAAACACCGAAAATAGAATACCAATTTTAAATACAGAGGAAAAAATAAATTATGTATGTATGTATGGAATTTTTACATCACCTTTTAGAATCTTGCATTTTATTAACAGGGATGTTATATTTTTATTCTTATTTATATTTAACCAATTTCTTTTGAAGAATATTCTAGGATGAATAATGATTATCACTTAACACCACAGCTCATGGGCAAATCCGTAATCAACGCAAAAACGATTAATAGAGAATAATTACTTTCCGATTTTCTGTTAACTGTGGTTTAGAAAAGTCTTTTTCGGTTTTGAGAACCGTTTTCGGTTTTCGGTTTTAAAGACCGTTTTCGGTTTTCGGTTTTAAAAACCGATTTCGGTGTATCGGTTTTGAAAACCGTTTTCGGTTATTAATACCGGTTTTTAAATATTCGGTTAATCGGTTTATTTAAGAACCGGTTAACCGGTTTGTTTTTCCGGTTATTGCCAGCCCTACTCTTTGACCCGGTGGGATAATCCAAAGGGATAGTTTTTGCTCCGTCGGGGTCGGGTTCGGGGAACATCGGCGCACTCCGATCGACATATGATTTCATTGGCTGAGAATATAGTAAAAATTGACCATTAAACAAACGTATGCTTGTCTCTGTACGGTTGTCGCCACTTCAAACACGAATATATGCGTACATACTATCGAAAGCTCGTCGAATCTCGGTCTCGTCGCTGTTTCACCGACCCATGTGCGGAGTGCCTAAGTTTAAATTGTTCTAAAGATGTCTAAACAATTTTATGTAATTGGCCATACTTTACCTTTCATATATTTTTGGCGTCCATGGTTCAATAATATTAGGGAACCGCGTCAAAAGATCGGACAAATGTACAAGGATAGACACTTTAGTAGCCTCATGCACCGTCCTTTCAAATATGGTAAACAAGAGACGTATGTTCTGCTGGCAAAATTCACTTGATACTAACATATACCTAGAATAAAAAAATAAAAAGATATACTGTGTAAGGCTTGTAGTCTTCATGAGCTGTCAGAAAGATGAAAAAAAACCTACCTTATAAAAGAATTTACAGCAGCCCCTTGCAGCATAACATCATCATACAAATCCGGTCTTTCGCAAACATTTTTGACAAAATATGCTAATTGTCCCAAGCCTCCGGACCCGGAGACCGTGTTGTGTTCCAACACTCGCAAAATAAACTCGGCGTCTTCATCCTCAGCTTGAGCACCCTCCAAATTACTTTCATCAACCTTAAAATAAAATTATCTTAAGTAAATATTGTGTCACGAGATAATTATACCAAAGACAATTGTAGTTTTACTATAGACACCCAGAACAATGCTAAATTTTTGGTCATCAGCTTGGATGCTCGCTTATTGGGAATTATGAAGCGGACATCCATCAAGTCGAATGTAAGTACACACGTTAACTGTACGTATAATGTCCGCTTTATAAATTAATTCCGCCAAACGAGCATCCAAACTGATGACCAAAAATTTAGCATTGATCTGGGTGTCTAACGGGTGATGCATCGCCGGGCGGGACATAGGAAATCTCATGTAATTTTTAATGGGGTCAATTATTGGCTCCCCTAATTATTTTAGAGAAAAATTCTATTGAAGTTTATTGAAGAGCATGCAAATCTACGTCCATGGTAAAAACTTTAGATTTTTCGGTTAACCCGTTTGCTAGTTAGATGCTAATATATTTTTAAAAATTGTTACATTATTATTGTAGAAAGTGCATATATATTATTAAATAAAGATAATTGTGTAGCATCAATTTCAGTTAATTTAAATAACACCTGGTTACCTTTGCTCGATACTGAAGTATCTTCAGGAAAACTAAAAATCAACTAACTTAATACCTTTTTTGTATTACAAATAATAAATACACCAGTTACTTATGTCACTCATAACACATATGTCAAACTATTTTCAGTTTGAGATACAAAAATAATCTAAATTTTAATCATTTGTAATTTAAATATTAGTTAATATTTTATTTTTATTTTTAACTTAATTTTTTAACTTGACAACGGTGGCAGACTTGCCACCGAAACGTCGTTTTTAATTAGAATTTTTTGGGTTTTTGGGGGTTTTTCTTTTATTTTGTTTCAGGCGACCGGCCAGTTCATAGGGGTCAATAGGGCTGAACAGGGTCAGCTCGTATACCCCGGGACCAGGACCGAAGCGGTCCCATTCTTTCCAGGCGTGTACTCAACAAGAAGACCATTCAATACATTATTATCGCCTCATATTTATGAATAACAATAAAAATACCAGTTAGCGTGACATAACGTTGTCATTTTGAAATTTAGTTCTTTATTATTATCAAAAATCGTATGCTAACTGGTAGTTATATTGTTGTTCATAAATATGAGGCGATAATAATGTAACAATTTTTAAAAATATATTAGCATCTAACTAGCAAACGGAGTTAACCGAAAGATCTAAAGTTTTTACCATGGACGTAGATTTGCATGCTCTTCAATAAACTTCAATAGAATTTTTCTCTAAAATAATTAGGGGAGCCAATAATTGACCCCATTAAAAATTACATGGGATTTCCTATGTCCCGCCCAGCGATGCATCACTCGGTATAGTAAAACTACAATAATTGTCTTTGATTATACTCATTTTCCACATCTTTTACAAATATTCCTATGTTTTCAATAAAAATGCTTACAGCACTTGCAGTCATATTATCCCCAGATATAGTACTATTCCCTAAAGCACTCTGATTGACGTTCTTTTTGCTCTTCCTCTTGTTGTTCTTGTTTTTTCCGATTTTTCTCTCGCTCCTTACATGCTCTCTTCTCTTCAATTCCTTATAAACCGTTTCGTCCAAGTAATCTAGATGTTTGACAGCTACTATACCTAACAGTTGACAGATGCGCATATAAACGAAACGGTCCAAGAGTAGTTCCTCTTGATCGCCTTGATCTTTGGCTAGTTTTTCCATAATCTGTTTTATAAAATCTTCGCAGAGTTTATCAGGTTTACCGCAGACCTAGAAAAAGTTTGAACATAAGAATCATCTAAAACAAACACTCTATAGGGTGATTCAAAAATCGATCACGAAACTTAAGGGGATGATTCTAGTTGAGAAAATAAGGGTAGAGCTTCATATAATTTTTTTTCAAAATGTCATTCGTTTTCGAGTTACAAGCCGTCAAATTTCAATTTTTATTTTGGTTTTTTCGCTATATTGCATTTATTTTTTAACCAATCCAGTTGATATTTGGCACACAAATCGAGCTTTGCAGATTCTAAAATTTTAAGACAAAAGTACTTTTTTAAATACCGCCAGAGGGCACTTTAACCTAAAACTTAAAATTTATTTACATCTCAACTTTTTTATTTTGACAGATATCGCAAAGCTGGGGGCGCCATTTTATAGACAATCAAAAACTTAAAAAATAAGGTACTCTTTATTAAAGTCGATAAACCTCACCGTTTAGGCACCAATAGACATCAAAGTTTTCATCAATTTCAATCAAATTACCTACATACATACAGGGTGACTAGTAACTCAACCGACAAACTTTACGGGACGATTCTACAACAGAAAATAAGAAAAAAACTTCATGTAAACATATGTCCTAAACGTCTTAGTTTTTGAACTACGGTGTGTTAAATATTTAAAAAAAAAATTTTTGTAATTTTTAACACCCCTTAAGTTTCGTGATCGATTTTTGAATCACCCTGTATCTTTGAAATTACAGGTCGGATCAAAATAAGCTCCATTAAAATGTTGATAAGAAGGATTATTCTACAACATATTAAAATTTGGGGGCTTTCCAACCGAAAGCCATTCACAATGCTAATTGTGCGACGTTCTTTATTCCTTATTGGATGGTCTTCTTGTTGAGTACACGCCTGGAAAGAATGGGACCATTTCGGTCCTGGTCCCGGGGTATACGAGCTGACCCTGTTAAGCCCTATTGACCCCTATGAACTTATTATTTATACCTTTCAAAGTTAATAATATAATAATAATAATAATAACTTGAAAAGGAATGAATTAATTGAAAAATGTTAAGGGACCTTTTTATAAAGCATAAAATTTGTATGTTTTTTGGCCCAGTCTACTCTGTATAATGAACAACGAACTAAGTCTCTTACTTTATACACAAAATCGATTGCTCCCAGTAAAGCTGCATGGTAAAATTCTACTGGTTCGAAAAAATTCTTCACTAAAATCTGAAATAGGTCTTTAAAAATTTGGTCGTCTGACCGAATTTTAAACGGTGGATCCATTGAAGTGGTGTCGATTCTGTCTTTACCAGCCACAGCTAGCAAGTTGCATGCGCTGCCGAGGAACGCTAGATTGTTAGCTCCCATTTCTCCAAACGCTAAAAAGTTTTTTTTTAATAACAACATATCGATTTGACTGTGCCATGAAAAAATTAATACATAAAGTAGGGCTGGCAACCAGAAACCGGTTAATCGGTTTTCGGTTAACCGCAGTTTTGGCCAAAACCGAAAACCGGTATTGGAAAACCGGTTTCGAATACCGGTTAACCGGTATTTGAAAACCAGTTTTCGAATACCGGTTAACCAGTTTTGAAAAACCGGTTTTCGAATATCGGTTTTTTGGATAATCGGTTTCGAAAACCGGTTTTGGATAATCGGACCAAAATCGAAAAGTGGTTCTTCGAATATCAATTAATAGGCTTTTAGTTGATTGCGGTTTTATATCTAAAAAAGAAAAACCGTTCATTTTAGAAGAAAATGTTTCTAGTAAGAATTGTTTGAAATAAAGGGGCAAATTTAATGGTATTATAAAATAAAAACTACAACTTACTATAATAATACACTAAATTAAAATTTAAAAATTACCACTTTCTGTTTTCTGTTTTTTATTAACCAATAAACCAAGAAAAAACACCGAAAATAGAATACCAATTTTAAATAAAGAGGAAAAAATAAATTATGTATGTATGTATGGAATTTTTACATCACCTTTAGAATCTTGCATTTTATTAACAGGGATGTTATATTTTTATTCTTATTTATATTTAACCAATTTCTTTTAAAGAATATTCTAGGATGAATAATGATTATCACTTAACACCACAGCTCATGGGCAAATCCGTAATCAACGTAAAAACGATTAATAGAGAATAATTACTTTCCGATTTTCTGTTAACTGTGGTTTAGAAAAACCTTTTTCGGTTTGGAGAACCGTTTTCGGTTTTCGGTTTTAAAAACCGCTTTCGGTGTATCGGTTTTAAAAACCGTTTTCGGTTTTTCGGTTTTAAAAACCGGTTTTTAGTACCGGTTTTTAATACCGGTTTCTAATACCGGTTTTTAATACCGGTTCTTAAATATTCGGTTTACCGGTTTTGTTATTTCCGGTTTTTGCCAGCCTAACATAAAGGACTAGCAAGCCTGTTATTTTCTTTAAAATTGCTATACAATTTTGAAATTTCGGTGAGATGTTTGGCTGCATAAAATGCAGATGTCTAATTGTGTTAGGCTTTAATTTGCATTTTCGGTAAAATCTGAATCACTCTGACGTTTGCTATTTTAAATGCACCGCCCTGTATATTTTTATAAAAATCGATTTTACCGGAAGTGTCACAGAAATTGACTGTCGGTAGTAAAGAACTTTAATAATTCAAATGGAAACCACCTCCCTAAGCCTAAAAATTTAAACTTAACATTTATTTTTTAATCAGTTTTATTTATAATATCCTATCGCTAAACTTAATAGTTTTTAAGATTTTTACAAATAATATATTAAAAACTAATACGTATATAGATAGGATAATATGAACCAAAAATATATATATATAAGTGTTGGGTTAAAATTTAAGGCTTAAGGTAATTGCTTCCATTTAAATTATTAAAGTCCTTTACTGCCAAAAGCAAGGTTAGTTTATATTTATAATGGGAATAGGTTGCGACACATCCTCAACTTTTAGGCGGTTCGAGGTCGAGGACGCAAGGAAGGGCACTTCACGGAGAAAAGTTGGCAAGACTGGGTAAAATTAAAGCTGATGATCAATCCAGTGGCGTCTAGAATTTGCGCATTTCATTTTGTATTGTTTTGGAAGTGATATTTGTTGAAAGATGTAATTCCAAATGTTTTTATTTAAATTAAAAGAATTTACAACTTAATAATAATTAAAAACTGTTGTGTAAACGGTTGTTCTACTAATACAATAAACTGTATATCTCCGGCACTGAACAACATGGCCGAAAAATGGGAGATGTAACGTCAAAGCAATATGGCCGAATGTCGCGACCCTATATCTCTCAAAAACTAATTAGGATAGGTGACACATGTGAAACATGTATTTTTTTTAAATCTTTTTGACATCCCACGAAGGTCTATGCCTAAATACCAGAGTACCGTGGGTGTGGGGTTATTAGATGTTTAACCCATCGTTCCCCTGTTCCGTCAACGTTGTCCAAGCACTGAAACATGCAGTTGCATGTACCGCACCTTTTAGACAACGCGGTAGTGCCACCACGGTCGTTATTTTTAAATAACTACTACCTAAATATGTCTCCCCGCTGGGAATCGAACCGCCGACCTCTGGCTTCGAAGATCAAAGCTCTGTCCACTAGGCCACGGTGGAGACAAATTGGCTTGGAATTGCCCGTAAAATAGATTTATAGAAAAATATACAGGAAGTGCCATTTAAAATAGCAATGTTGAGGCTAAATCGGAAGTGCAACATAAAAGTTAAAATAATAGAAATCAGCATCCTACTCAACTATACATCCCACCAAAATTTCCAAATCCTATAACACATTTCAAGAAGTTGACAGGCTTGCTAGTAATCCCATGGACACCTGGAACTTTTCTTTGTGAGTGGAGATATTTAATCAAAAAATATGCCCAAACCAGTAACACTTTTAATAATTTACAACAATCAGCATAAAGTATTTTATGCTTTATTTGTTTTCTGGTAAACTACTTACCACATTTTTGAGACGCAATCATTGGCCCAGTTCTCGTCTGGAGTCTTGTTAAGATTTTATTTTATTAGTTTAAAATAATTTCAACCGAGTGCTAATGAACCTTTGTTTATAGATTGAAACCTTTGTATTGTAAGTAACTTAATATTATATATTTCATTATTTTATTACTTTTAAAGTAATAATAACTTTTATTATATTGTATCAGAGCAGAATAGTTCTGCATAATGTATGAAAGTTTTAATTTTCATAAAATGTTAAATACACTTTTTAATTTTATTCTGGAGAAAAGCCAAATAATATTTTGTTTAAATCAGCATAAACCCAGTGTCCTTTTGTGAACTTTTAAAATTGTGAACAACAAAATTTAAAAGTACGTTATATCTTACCGATCGTGGCCACCAGCCTAATATTTCGGGTAATAATTGTTTTCCGGCTTAGTGACGCCATTCGTAGCAGTTCTACACATGCGTGCGCATCCTCATCGGATACAGATACTTTTCTCGTAAAAAACTGCCAAAGCATATCTATAATACTATTGTCAAGTATACCTAAAAAAAATCAATAATATACGGGGTGAAATAATTAATTTGTTTTGTTTTTAACTTTCTGAAGCGCACAGATGTACTTCTTTCTTTGGTTTTAATGCACTTTGCAATGCCATATAACCCCATTTAGATTAGATTAGGAGGTGGATTGTATATCCTCTATCACTGCAACCTGCTCAGGTTTATTGTGTGTCCTCCGTCCATAGGTTAGAGCACGCTGTCCAAGCCGGTCTTTTAATCAGACTCCACAGGCTTGAAACCGGCTCCTTGGTAAATCTTGCCGCTTTAGGTTTTTCTTCACCCAGCTTTGCAAACCGCAGACGACAAAGGGCTTCACTGAAGCACCATACATGTTCTGCGGTTTCCTCCTCCTCCGGGCAGAACCTGCATAGGTTTCCTTCCACCAGGTCTCATGATTTCCAGGTGTTTATTCAGTCTGCAATGACCTGTTAATTGACCCACTATTATTCTTACTGCCTCCGGTTGTAATTCAGAAGGTCTTTCGAAAATTCCGGCGCGTAAGCCTTGATGAATACTTTCGCTTGACGCTGTCCTGGTGTTCTTCTCCACCAGTCTTGGGATTCCCTCATAATCCATGATCTAATAGATGACCTTACTTGGCATGACGGAATACCGCAGTAGGGCTCGAGACCTACCATCGTCCTGCCAGCCCCCTCCTCTGCCAATTTATATAACCCCATAAGATCCATTTAAAACACGGCCAAGTGAATTAGCCCGAGTCTCTATTAAGGAAGGTTTCGCATAGCATTAGATTTGTTCGTTCTTTTAAGGAACTTATTATATTATGTTTTGGTTTTAAAAAATTAATTATGTAGGTGAGTGATTGAACAAATGACCTTATGGATGAGCCTCGCCTGATGAGTAAGAAAACACATATTTTCTTACCTTTTTCAACCCATGCTGTTATAATTACTTCAAAATCATCCAAATTTCCACTTGGAATATTTTGGAGAAAGCTGACCAATCTATTAACCACTGTTAAACAATGTTCCCTAAAAAAAAACAAATAAACTGGGTGTTAAACTGTAAATATTAGTATTTATTTGTGTTTGTTTTTGTCTGTTTTTTTACTGATTAGCAAATGTTACTTGATTGGTTAAGTTATTCGAAACGTCATATATAAACGACGAATTTTACTAAACACCATACTTACTGCATGTTTGCGGCATTAGTGATTAAATAAATGTTCTTAAATGCTTCAGTTATCATGTCTTTTCTATCTTGTTCATTTCTTTGCATTATTTTCAACATCGCTGAAATTATAATAAAAATCAATAGCTTTATTAACTACAGACAAAAAAAGCGGCTATATTGAACCTCAAAACTCCACAAGTCAAATTTCTCATATGGATTAACTTAATTCTGTGTTACTAAAAACAAATATAAAATTTGTATTGTTAATTTAAAAACTTACCCATGATGCCTCGTTCGGCATTGTCAATCTTGAATTGGTACGCAGATATAAAAAAGGCCACTGCTTCTTGCATATCGCTTATAGTGGTAGTTTCGAGTAATTCCACCATCCGTACAATAGCGCTGTCAATCAGTTTGAGGAATGTGACTACTTCCCTAAGAAATCCTACTTTTTCCTAGAAAAGACAAAAGTTTAAATAGTAAAATCAGAAACTCTGTAGATAATTATTAGTGTGCATGATTTTTCTTTTCTGTGACAGCCCCCAAGGCTCATGCTTAAGTACATTTTCATGTAGAATATGCACTGATCTCCATGGATTTCCAATGGTATTACTTGCGCGAAACAAAACTTACATTTCATGGACGAAAAAACGGATTTGTGGGCAAGCAAATCGAGGGTGAAAGCGCCTGGCGCCAAACAGGCTATCCGCATTATCGGAAAGAATTTACGACGCCTTCTCTGGGTTTCTCGTTCGGAGTACGGTAGCTAATGAGCATCACGGCAGAACTCGGACGGAGGGTACAGAGTGCCGGTGTTGTATTCGCCCAGTGCGCATGTTCGTCCACCCTCGATTCGTTTACTGCGCGAGGTCGTAAAAATTCGGAAAATGCTTTTTGTCACTGCGGATCTAAATGTGGGTTATCTATTAAAATCTGCCCTTAATTCTTTTTAACAACATTCTGCGCACTGTTTCGCGTGTCGTATCTCATTTCATCTTTACTTTTCTTATTAAAAATATAAATGAATATTTTAAATCAAAAACAATGTAAATCTATTTTTTGTCTATCATTAATTTTAGGGGATTTTATGCGTTATTTGTTTTCTGGGAGATTAAATTTAAACTAAATATTATTTGGCTTTTCTCCAGAATAAAATTAATAAGTTTATTTAACATTTTAAGAAAACTAAAACTTTTATACATTATGAAGAACTATTCTGCTCTTACAAAATATAATAAAAATTATTATTACTTTAAAAGAAATAAAATAATTAAATATTTAATATTAAGTTACTTACAATACAAAGGTTTCAATCTATACACTAAGGTTGACTAGCACTCGGTTGAAATTATTTTAATCCAATAAAATAAAATCTTAACAAGACGCCAGACGAGAACTGGGCCAATGGTTGCGCCTCAAAAATATGGTAAATAGTTTACCAAAAATGTGGTAAACAGTGTGTAAAGTGTCCATCAGACATTTAATTTTATTATTTTTCAGTTTTCTAACAAGTTTATCAGTAAGTTTTAGGCAAACTGTTTACCACATTTTTGGTAAACTATTTACCACATTTTTGAGACGCAACCATTGGCCCAGTTCTCGTCTGGCGTCTTGTTAAGATGTTATTTTATTGGATTAAAATAATTTCAACCGAGTGCTAATGAACCTTTGTTTAAAGATGAAACCTTTGTATTGTAAGTAACTTGTTAGAGACATTTTGCACCCCTTATTTTGCAATTCCGTTGTGGTTAACGTTATTCTGAGACTGCGCAGTAACGCAAACATGATCCGTTATCGTTATTAACCACACCGGACTCCTTTAATTACGGATGAATACCGAAGAGCTTATCGTTATCGTTATTATTAAACTGAGTGGTTGCCGGATTGTAGAATTTTTAATATCAATTATTTAAAAGGTTAAAATTTAAATGCCATATTAATTAAAATATCATTTATACATAGGCTCTAATTAGCGAAAAATCTATAACAGTAATAAAAATCAAATAGTGTTAAGAAATTAAAACGGACTTGCACTTTTACGGATATTCTAAATCAGTAATTAATTTAGATCTTACAATCTGGCACACTTGCTTTTTATTCTACTACCAAACCTAACCTTACTTTTTGTGTTATGCTTATACTGTATTGTTTGCATCTACTTTAAAAAACGAAATCAAGAAGTGTTTGCATATATTTAAATATGAATTTATATCTTATGAAGAATAAAAGTAAATACTGATTTTTCGTTAACTTTAAAATGGGTGAACCACAGGCAAAAATAAGGTTATGTGTCGAAAGCGCAGACGCAAGATATATTTCTTAAAAGAGGCTGCAAAATCTCTGTCTAAAGCTGCTGTCGTAATCGTTATGTTTAATAGCGATAACCATAAGGAGGCCAAAAAACGTCTGTTATTTTAAGAGGTGCAAAATGTCTCTAATATTAAATATTTCATTATTTTATTTCTTTTAAAGTAATAATAATTTTATTATATTGTGTAAGAGCAGAATAGTTCTTCATAATGTATAAAAGTTTTAATTTTCTTAAAATGTTAAATAAACTTTTTAATTTTATTTTGGAGAAAAGCCAAAAATTATTTTGTTTAAATTAATTTTAGGGGATTAACCAATTATAAAACGGTATTTCTCAATCGGTTATGTTGACGTTTAATTTATGGATTATATGTCAAAGTTGTCACCAAATATTACCGCGGTTATAATTGGTTGAACGCCTTCAATTGATGTATGTTGCGAAATGAGAGTTTTAAGATGCAATGCATGATTGACTAATTGATCAATATTGAAATCATACGGATATGTGTGTTTTTTTAAATTGATTTACAATGAAGTTGGCTTTTTAATTTGTTTAGAATGCATAGCTACGTGTCTAGTTCATTAGTTATGCAGTTGCAAAAAGATGATGGATATTTTATTTACTACTTGGACTCATTTCGCTTGGGAATTCCGTTACAAAAAGGCTTATACCAGCTTTTAAGCCGGCTTTCTCCATTACACAACGTCAGATGCAGTATCTAAAGTAAATTTTACATAGGAACAAATCTGTTGAAGCAAGTTTTAAGAATCTAGAGGAAGAGTCTTACCTGTAAAACTTCAAATTTGCTAAAATCCTCTTCAGTCATTCTAATACCATCTTGAGAAACACCGCGCCTCATTTCTTCCAAAAGTTTAAGGGGATTTACAAAAAATGTTTTTAGCAGCAACATGTATATTTCAACGGCATTTGGCTTGTTGTTTTCTCTAAAGTTGTAAATTTTGTAGTTTAGTATCAGAGTTGGGTGGTATTCGAATACTCGTTATTCTGAATAGTAGTCAAAATACATTTGGCTGGTATTCGAATACTATTCAAATAGATCTATTTGTTTGCTATTCGGTATTCAACCAAATACTTTTTTAGTCAGTATTCGGTATTCTCTATTCTGAATATCGTTTTTGAATATTCTGGTATTCCAATACAGGTACTCGAATATTGGTATTCAAATACTGGTATTCGAATACCGGTATTTAATTCATAATTCATAATTCATTTATTTTCATGTTATTGACAAATTGTCTTACATACGTCAAAAGATAAGGTTACAACTAGATATAACATACTTTTATAGCCTTGTTTTTTACAATATACTTAGGCTCTAAAATTAAAATTGAAATAATATTTAAAATGTACAGTAGTTACAAATCACAAGTACGGTTAAAATTAACATCGTTTTACAATTAAAAACAAATAGCAGACAACCACATTTAAAACCTAAAACGGAGGTACTCGTCCACCGAATAAAAAGCATTATCCAATAATATGGTTTTTACTTTCTTCTCAAAGTTCTTATATGGCAGAACTCTAATATTTTCAGGTAATATATTAAAAATTTTATAGCCCAGTGTCCTGGGCCACTTTGACACCTTTTCACTCTCCAATAAGCCGGAACTAGATCTTGTTTATGCCTTGTATTGTAGGTGTGTATACTTTGATGGGTCACATAATGGGACTCATGTTGTTTTATATCAAGTAAAGTAAAGTAAAGTAATCTTTATTCATCACTCAAGCCATTACATAAAAGAAATAGCTTATCGGACTTGTCATACAAACATACACTAAGTCTAGATTTAAAAATATATAAACAAAATAAAATAAGCACAATAAGAGATTAAAATACTAATTTGCTACACACTTATAATATATTTTAAGTTTTCAAATATATATTGTGAGGGCACTGTTAATATCCTATGAGAGATGAATGCATGTTTACAGTCGTCTCTAAAACCAAGATTATCCAAAATTCTAAGGGCCTTTCTCTGTAGGCCAAAAACTCTATGAGTATCCGCAGCATGGCCCCATGCAATGATCGAATATGCGAGATGTGTGTGGAATACAGAGTGATAAGCTGTTTTTAATATATCAAGAGACACACAATTTGCCAGATTTCTCAGTATAAAGAGACTACTACTTAGTTTTTACACAAATTATCGATGTGAACGTTCCATTGGAGTTTTGGGTCCAAATTTACTCCTAGAAATCTGACTTCATCTATGTTATCATTTTGGTCACCCACATCTCGCATTGAGAATAACACATTTTTTGTTTTGGCTGTGTTAAGCAGTAATTTATTGGCATTGAACCACTGTTGAACCTTCTCCTGCGCATCCCTGGCGCCCTCATGCGTAGTCTCAACAGTATCCCCTGCGAAAGCCACCGTGGTGTCATCAGCGAAAAGTGTGAACTTGACCATACGATCCATATTCGGAAGATCATTTATGTATATAAGAAATAATATGGGGCCCAAAATTGAGCCTTGAGGCACCCCAATGTTCAACACACTTTCCCCTGATAGCACTCCAGAGACTCTCACCATTTGAGATCTATTTTGCAGATAAGACTTTATAAGTTTAATGTTGTCATTTGAGAAATTATATTTAGTTAGTTTTTGCAAGAGGACTCCATGGCTGACGCAGTCAAAGGCCTTACTAAGGTCACACAAAAGTACGGAGCAAAATTGTTGTTCATGAAAAGATTCCGTTATATATGATATGAGGTCTAGAATACCCAATATGGTATTTTTATTCTGTCTAAACCCAAATTGATTTTTTGAGAAGCAATCATTTTCCTCCAGAAATTGTACTACTTGTAGAGACATGCATTTCTCTATTATTTTTGAAATAATTGGTAGGATGGAAATCGGTCTGTAGTTATCAGGCAGATTTACATCGCCTTTTTGAAGATGGGACAGACTATTGCCTTCTTAAGAATATCTGGAAAAACACCCTCTTTAAAGCTTAGATTGATTAATTTTGTTAGCGGCGATATTATAAGATTTTTAACTGATCTAATTAATTTAATATTCAATCCAAAAATGTCCTTACTATTTTTATTTTTTAGGTTATTTATTATGTCACGGATATTATTGTAAGTTATTTCGGTGAATGTAAACGTGTTTGTGGGAGATTCTATATTAGTTATACTTATTGGATCTATGCCTAAGTCAGGAATGTTTTTTATTAGATTTTCCGCAACTTGCGAAAAGTAACTGTTACTTTGTGAATTGAATTGAATACTGATATTCGAATACCGGTATTCGAATCCTGGTATTTAATTCCTGATTTTTAAAAAAGAGTTTATTTCGAAAACGGTCTACTTTTTGGAGATCAAAGAAGTATACCTTTTTTGACTAAAATTTAAAGCTGTTTTATTATTTCCACTTGCAAATGTGCATACAGGGAGGTCAAAAAAGGTATGACCATTTTAATCAATCAATGTTATTGTATGTGACGCCATCTAGTGGTAATGGCAAAATAGATATCATACTCGTGTTCGTCATCCCAAATAATAGGAGTACACCAAATTTCACATTATTCTGTCCAGTGGATTCTGGGATATTTCACTAAATGTTTTGTAAAAAATAGTTTTAACACCCTGTAGAACGAAACCCAATAACATTTTGCTTTATTTTCATGTCACGTATCCAACATTAGCCTATTTCCAATTAATTACGGGACACCCTGTATAGATAGGGATAGGTAAGATTTAGTTTAATAGTTTTAATCAAATCTATATATGTATTTATTATTGTAAATTTGTATAGGTTGGTTTTGTTAGCTGGTTAAATATTTGTTATTAGTAAGTAATGTAATTCTAAGGCCGTGTTTCCACGGGCCACTTTTTGAAGTTGATATGGGCCACAAAAAGTGGTTGGTGTGTCGCCGGCTTGTAGTTCCGTTTCCAACAATGCTAAAATTTTACTTCTTTTTACACGGGCGTTTTGACAACCACAATTAAACTTCTGTCACTGTCCTATCAAACCACTTTTTGTGGCCCATATCAACTTCAAAAAGTGGCCCGTGCAAATATGGCCTAATAGTTTCTATTATATGACATTGTTCCACACCCTTGGAGGTTCTTTTAAATAACACTGTTATTTGGAATAAATAAACCATTACTACTACCTACTACTATTAAAAAGTTTCCCATTTGGTAAAAACTTCCGAAGACACGCTGTATAATAAAATATTTTCATAGTTAAAAAAAATTACATACGTGAATTCTTCAAACTCTTCATGTTCCGATCCAGAAGCCTTGCAAAGCTGATAAGCTTCCTTGTATTTTCCATCACTTAAATACATTCTTATCATTTCTGATACTTGCGCCTGAGGCAATGGATCTGTCTCGGCAAGTTCCATTGCTGTATTGTCTAAAAATTTCCAAACATGTTTAGTGCATACAGTAAAAGTTTGCAAAAAAATCTATGTTGTGATTTTGTATATCTAAAATGTTTATTTATAATAATTATGCTGACCCTTCTCCTTCTGAATTTCCTCTTCCAGGATTTTCTGAATCTCTGGAACTTTGGCCTCCCATTCGGCTTCTAGTGCTTGAAGTCTTATCACTGTGACCTCATCAACGTGAGTTTTTATAGAATTTAACATGTTTTCATTGGTCTCTAATTCAGCTTGCATTTTTTCTAAAGACAACTAAAAAAATGGAAGGAAAACCTCTTGAGCCGTAGGTAGATATATAACGACGCCCTGGGGTGTAAAATTGCAATTTACGCCCCCGAAAAATGGGCGTAAATTTAAAATATACTCGTTTAAAAATGGACGCAACATTTAAATTTACGCCCGAAAAAAACTGGGCGTAAATTTTCACACAACGCCAGAAAATGAGCGCTTAATTGCTTATTACGCCGTGACATACTAAAACATTTTTCTTACCTCTGCACCATATGGATTTGATTCTAAAAATGTTCTGACACATATAGCTGCATTTTTTCTAACTATAGCCGATTTATCTTCCAGATGTTCCATAACTTTTCCAGAACTTCGTTAATCAATTTTCGAGGAATCGCATTTTCTTGTTGTAATCGTGACCAATGATGTATTACTTTGGACCTAAAATTTGAAAAGAAAAAAAAACACATTACCGGGGTGTGCAAACTTAAAAAAATTTCCCAAAATTGTTTACTTTACTAATACTTTAAAAATTGAAGTTGATTATTAGTGTAATAAGACTTACCTAACATGGGCTGAAGTGTCTTTCATATGTTCCATCAAAATTGTAAGAAAATCGTCGCGTGACTCCACTTCTTCCTCACTCATTGAATGTTTACTTAATACGTTCATTACTACTTCTGTAAGAACATTCAAAACCGAATTTCTTAATGTGGCTGACTAAAAATACAGAATAAAAACTAAGGATATATCAGTAATATCATGACATAAACATCGTGTAAGATAGCCAAAAAAATCCTGGCATTTTCAGTTTAAATTTTAATAAGTGTTGAAAAATTATACTTATCCCGCCAAAATTATCGCATATGCTCGATTATCTGCATAAGATTGGTTTAATTTAAATGGCCAGATCTCTTTGTAAAGTAATGGAAAAATTTATTAATTCACAAATTCTTAAATAGTTAGAAAAACACAAAATTTTGCATGACACGCCACAAAAGGTCTACAGCAAATCTTCTTTCCTTCGTATCACACTACTGGAATAAGTCACTTGAGTTTCTAGGTGAGTCCCAGATCGTTGCTCTTGATATATGCAAAGCTTTTGACCAGGTCTGGCATGCTGCACTTCCCTCCTATGCTCTTTCAACTAAACTCTGTACTTGGCTCTCTAGTTATCTATTTGATCGACGTATATCAGTTATTATAGACGGTCATTCTTCAAGCTTTTACCAAGCAAATGCTGGAGTGCCTCAGGGCTCAGTTCCGCCACCAACATTGTTTCTTCTTTACATCAACGACCTTCTCTCGTCCACAACTAATTCTATTCATAGTTTCGCTTATGATAGTACCCTTCACTACAGTTTTCACGTTCCTAAACCCATCACTAAACCTGATTTGGAAAACAAACGCAAAGCGATAATGATATCTCTTTCGCAAGGATCTTAATATTGGATTGGGCCGGCAAAAATCTCGTCCATTTGAATGCATCCAAAACACAATCATGTTTATTGTCGCAAAAAGAGACATCAAATACTCATCCTCTACTCATGAGCGGCCAAGTTTTACAGAGCAAAGACACCTTCAATATTGTGGGCGTCACATTTGAAAGTAACTTTAACTGGCATAAACACATTGTATCTATAGCCATGGCAGCTTCAAAAAAGCTTGGATTTCTCTTTCGAGCCAAAAAGTATTTTGCCCCTTCTAATTTATACACTTTATATGTGTCCCAAATTCGACTTCCCTTGGAATATTGTCCTTATATCTGGGGCATGGCGTCCCCTACAACATTCTTGATTCCATTCAAAGAAGAGCTTTTCGTCTCATTAATGATCCTTCACTTACAGAAAGGCTTCCCTCTCTTGCCCATCGTCGGGCTGTGGGGGATTTATCGCTTTTTATAGGTACTTCCATGGTTTCTGCTCTGAAGAATTGTCCAGTATAGTTCCTCCGCTCACTGTTCCCAACAGAGAAACTTGTGGTGACTCGCGTATGCATCCCTATACAGTCCAATTGGACAGGCCCCAAACTTCCCACTTTGTTTGTTCTTTTATCCCTAGAGTTTCTAGAATGTGGAACCTGCTTCCCACAGAGGTCTTTCCTTCCCCCCAAATCTTCAAGTATTTAAGTCCCGTGTCAACAAACTCCTTCTTACCTCGCTTAAGACACCCACGGTAAGTTAGTATTTAAGCTTTTAGCCTTCTGGTTTGTCCAAAGATAAAAAAATATGCAATAATTTTGGTAGGGTGTGTATTTAATGAATACATTCCAAATAAAAACAATGAAGAAGACAGACTTATGGATATGTTCTATATTGTTTTGGATATTCACATACCAAGAAACCTTTAATCAAATTCAACTGTCAGTTACTGGTTTCTGTTAATAGAAAATAAGTTGTTAGTCTATACTTTACCTCATGATTTAGATACTCGTTTAAATATAATAATTCTGGAATCATTTGACTGGGCATTAGCACTGCCATAGAAGTCAAAAGTTGTGCACAATACCTGGAGCCCTGAAAAAAATTACTAATCAAAGTTACTGCGGATAACAATTTTAAGTAATGGGTTACAATATAAGCTGGATTTCCTATAATTCATGAAAAATTTTACTAATAAGTAATATTTTTTGGCAAAAGTTGATCCAATGCACTGGTAGGGAAAAAATATAGCCCGTCGCGTCGTTTGTACAACTTTCATCATTTAAAATAAACCTGATTATCGGACCTTTATCGAAAATACTAAAGAACCGATTATCGGTATTTTATCCGGTTCACTAAAAGGTCGACTGTCTGATCTTTATCCACAGCCTTAAATTAAGTAATAAACTTTTGTTTTAATAACTTTTTTTTTAACTTAACAGCTAGAATAAACACAGATGATTGCTGGAAATTTATTAATAATAAAACAATTTATTTATTTATTTATTATTGTACATAATAAATATATTACATGAAGAAATCATATTACTAAGTACAAAATATGGGATATTAATACTACTGCTGAAGTTATCAAACCTTACCTGACTGTCCTGAAATTTTTCATCAGTTTGCCATTCTGTGATTTCTCTTACCAACTCATGTATCAAACCTTTGCAATTATAATTAGTTACCAACTGCTGTACACCTTCAGCAAGAACTTGCACTAGGTGCTCTTCACATTTAATCATTTGAACCATTCTTATAGCAAAAGTTGTACCTAGACTGTATGTTTTCATTAAATTTCCTAAAAATAAACAATAAAATTAAACTAGGTACTTCAGTTTCAAACACACCATATAATTAATAAACAGTCTAAATAGTCTGAAAGGTAGAAACTTTGGAAAAACAAGACTTTCAGGTTGGCTGATTTTTTATATGTTGTTCTCCCTCCTCTTACGGGTAGATCCTCGGTTGTCTAGCTGGCGGTTGCATTGGCGCCCAGCTGTGACCTTGACATTTAGAGCTGTCACTGATATGTCAAAAAATGCAGACCTTGATCATATATTATCATTCCAAGTTTCATCAAAATATACCAAACGGTTCAAAAGTTAGAAGGGAGACTACTGTATAATTAGTAATGATAAAAGTGTCTGGCAAAAAATGTTTGGCAAAAATCTAAAGACAAGAAATTGAAAATTATGTTTTTTAAAATGTTTTCAAAACCTTGGATTATTTCCTGTATGCGAACTAATAAATGTAAACATTACTGCCAGCCAGACAGCCCAGGGTCTATCGAAAAGAGGAAGGAGAACAACATATCAAAAAGCTGACCTAAATATCATTTTTAAAAACGTTGCTACCTCCTATACTAAAATGGGCTATATATCTTACCTATAAGATTGAAAATTTCTTGTTGAACATCTTTCTCTGCCTTTACTGTTGGATTTTGTAAAAACTTGTAGCAAACTTCAGCTATTAAATTCACAAAGTTCTCTTCAACGACTGGTGGATCCCAAAACAATGCTATATCTCTCTGTATAATGTTGTTTAATGTTAATAAAATGCTCTTCTTGTCCAAGTTAAAGGTAATATCGGGCTTCTTAGCCTTTTTACCACCTTTTAACAAACCACTGTTTTTGGCCATAACAAAGTTTTTATATTCTAAGAGTAAAAGTATTTGGGTATATATGTAAACCAACATTTTTATTATATTTTGATACTTTTGCTGTAGTTCCTCATTTATGCTCGATTTATCTTCTAGGACAAATCCAAGGGAGCTATTTAATTCGTTAGCAGCTAAAATGTATTGTTTATTTAGTTTAAAATTACCAAAAGGTATCTTTTTCAGAATTTGAAATGTTTTTAGCAATAATTTAACACACTATACCTCTGTGAAGGTCTTGATATGCCTTAAATATAAGATCCATGGGTAGGGAATCTCCCTGATGTAAAACTGAATAAAACACATCAAAGTATTCTAAAATAAACTCAGGTCCTTCATCTTTCAGCCCAATTTTAGCATCTAAAATAATATTTTTTATTATTCTTTCAATGAATAGTGTTTGTTATTCTTTGAGCCTACCTCTTAACCGATTAGCTATCTCTTTTTGCACTACAACATTTTTCACCCAATAATCGGCACTTTCAGTTAACAGTTCTTCTTTTTTGGTGGGAATAAAAAAATTAAAATGAGCCATTTCTCTGAAAACAAAATTTTAAAAATTAATAATTTCTACATCAAAACGTCTCTCATAACAGTTTGAAAAAACTTTCAGGTTATGTTATGTTTGGTTAAATGCTTAATTTTCATTGGTCCATTTAAAATTCTAAAGCTGAAAGAGATAAAGGCTGTTATTCTTGCTGTTATTGTCTCCAAGCTGGCAACCAGTAAAACAATCATATATAAATTTTAATTTATTACAGATTGAAATTCAAAAATAATATTTTTACTTTTCCTTGATTTATCCACACGAATTTTTTAACATTTTTATGCCTTAAATGCAAAATACAATCAATAATCAATGATACATTTATAACATTTAATATTTATTACTATTCAAAATTTGTTTCAAGTGAGTCTAAAATAAATAAAAATCATGTTTATAAAATTCATGTTTAAAACTCTACATCACGGCTAAATATAGCTTAGCAAGCCTAAACTATGATGTTTACAAACTAAAGAGCGAGATAATTACTAAATTATAAATTTATTTCAGTTTGCTTGTCAATTTTCCTCTACACACAGTAACCAAACTATAGAAACACCTTAGACAACCAAGAAAACTCCAAATGTGTCAAATGTGAGGTTATATTTATTATTATCTAGTGTATTTTGAAATTAAATTATTAAATAATAATTTGAAACGAAGAACATTCAGCTTTTCATGTAATAAAAATTTATCCAACTACTACTGAATACTTAAATATTACTTTAATTTCAATATTAACAATATGTCCAACGAATCAAACGTGCCCCAAAAGAGACAATTTACACCTGAAGAATGGAGCTACCTAACAAAATATTTTGTGGGAAATAATTATAGATACAGAGAAAATATAATTATACCAAGAACTCTAGGGCCAGTAAATATTAAAGACTAACGAAGAAAAAATGGTAGAGGCCTTTTTTGAGGGTTGTCCATTTAAAGTTATTATGAGTTGTGTTGCAGGTACGATTTATCTCTTATAAAATATGAATCTTTAAGGATCAAGACACCGACTATACTAGTTCAGCTAAGTGAAAAGGTGTATTGGGTAGTAAAGCAACAACAAAGTGGAACAGATGCACGGTGCATAAGAGATAGGGATTACGAGACAAAAATTGTAACAGTTTTATTACACTAAAATAGTTCTGTTATTAATAATTGAGTAGGGTACAATGTTCTGACTAATACCGAAAGCAATACTCTAATATTATTATACATTTAACACATTATTACCCAAACATTTAAGTTGCTATAAAGATATAAATTTTGGCATTGTAGTCCACATATTGACGCACTTTGCAGTGTAAGTCCTTGCTTACATGCCTAAATTATTTATTTAATCTCTACCTGTTGGTAGTCTACATGCGTTAGACCCTCTCTTTCCACACATTGCCTGTGAACCTTTTCACTTAGCTGATGCTGTATATTTATAGCACATTACTTTGGAGTTAAAAGATAATTTTTGTTCTAGGTTATGGACTTGGTGCTGTTATAGGTTTGTTTTCCTCTAGTATAGGTCCAAGCTCAGTTACGAATGTAGAAACACAAACTGCAAGACAAGTATTCCAAGAAATGAAAACTACAACATTAGGATATGCTAAAAATTTTGCTATGATTGGTGCTATGTTTTCTGGAGTAGAGTGTACAATAGAAACAGTAAGAAAATGGGTTTTTTTCATAAATATTTGTTATGAGGTGTAATCACAGAATCCTTGCAGAATTGTTTTCAATCCAGGGTTGGCAAAATAAAAAGCCACTGGCATTTTGTGGGAAAAAACACTATAATTTTAAACAAAAAGCCACCACACAAAAATCCATACAAAAGTCCAGTAAACAAACTATTTTTAACTAAAATACATAATTTATTAAAAACATAAAAATAAAACAGTACTTATTCTAGAATTCTGAAATAACATAGATAATGACAATACCCAATAATTTTACAAGCTTGGAAACTCTCTCTGGATGAAGCCTGTTTTTGAAGTCATTCCAGACAAATCTATAAGTATTAAATATTGTCTACAAAAAGCAAATGTTGCAGGACAACTATGGAGATGTAAAAAAATCTGTCATTTTAATTAAATTATTATCTTTTTTATTAAATAATTAAATTTAGATTTGACAGTTTGCCACCACTTACTATATGCTGGAATACTGTTTAATACAGAAGTTTCAAACAATGATTTTGGAATACAGTTCAGTGTCTTTTATTCGTAACAGCAGGTAATTTTGTATGAAATCAGTAGATCATTCCAAAAGACATTTTTTTGTCGGCCGCCAATTTGCTAATTTGCCGATTTGATATTAAAATTTGAGGTGAGGACGGTCAAAAATTCAGAAAAACACAAAAATCCTTCAAAAACACAAAAAACCACCAAAGAACACAAAAAGCTAATACAACAAGCCAAAAATCTAGCCACCACTATACAAGGAGCCGGTTTTTTGCCAACCCAGTTTGAATCTAGAATTTTGTAATTTGTTGTTCTTAATTTTTATGTCAGTTACCATTTTATTTGTAGTTTAATTTCCTTTATTCTAACCTTTAGATTAGGGGTAAATCAGACTGGAAAAATGGAACTTACGCTGGGGGTCACAGGAGGTCTAATAGGTTTAAGAGGTATGCTTTGTTTATATTTTTTGGTTTTTGGGTAGGAAATACCCTAAACCACACATAAATTACAGTTTAACCAATTTTTATTTGATATAAAAAAAAGAAATAAAATACTTCTAACAGAATTATTGAAAAATTTAAATTTAATTATAAATTGTCACAGCAAAACCATAGCCCTAATAAAATAACTAGAATATCCACTTCCTATCTAACCCTATAAAATATACCAGCAAATCGTGCATGCACTAATATTTAGTTACTATTTTTTAAGCTAGTAACAAATAAACTATTGGCAACATTGTCTTGAGGATATATTCCTGGAATATTATTCCAATATGGCTGACATGTTTAACTTGTTTGTATTTTAAGTAATTTTTATTAAATTTTCTGTGATTTTGAGGTTTATTGACAATAAAAATGTTTAATATTGTACATTGGCACTCTGTTTTGTGCTGAGCTCCTTCAATAATGTTAATCTTCCCACTCAAAATAAAAAAAGTAACCAAATATTAGTGCATATGTCGCAGGCAAATGTCTTCTGCCTAGGCAAATGGCTTCTGCCTAGGCAAATGCCTTCTGCCTGGGCAAATGACTTCTTGAAAATAATTTCAGTTTAAAAGCCATTTGCCTAGGCAAATGCACTTGCCGTTGTCCTTTTTAGGCAAATGACTGTGATATATTTAATAAACATATTAGGCGTTGTTTGTTGTTATTATTATAGGTATGTTGTGTTACATTTTAATTAATGTACATTTAGAGTGTATTTTTTTTAAATTTTGTATTTCGTTTGTATGTTTATGTTTTTTATTTTTTATCTCTTTTATAATAAATATTCATTAAAGAAATTGGAATAAATTATTTTATTAGGGGCGTCCATTAATCACGTGAGGCTTGAACAGGGGGTGGGGAAGGGGTTCATAAAAATCACTAAACATCACTAGGGGGAAGGGGTGTAGGGAAGATATCACATGGATTTATTTTTTTGTTAAAAGCTTGCAATTTTAATATCTATCTGAATATTTTTATAAGAGGTCTTTATTTTCTAGAATAAAATTAGATTAAACTTACTTTTTTTTAAAGATAATATTTTAACAAAATTAATTAAAGTATATAAAAATATAAATTTTGAACCAAAAAATACACGTGATAGGGAATGGGGCGGGGTTTTTTTTCGCCCTTTCGGGGTCATCCCACCCAGGTCCGACGATCGCCCTCCTAGGTGGTGCACTGCAGCCTAAAGGCTTATTGTACCTTGACCCCTACTCCTTCCCATTCACACACCATTCATTCCATAACTTGGATGATTGCTGCTCGGTCTGTTCGTTCTCCCCGAGCAGAACACCGCGTGCCGTTGCCCAAAACCGACAACGCCGGTCACCTATCCAAGCTATGGGCGCGCAGTTCACTGCTTAACTCCGGTTATCGACGCTGCCGATACAACCGGAGCAGCCACAAGCGAGCCTGGGGCGGGGTTATTTAGAACCTCACCAAAAATCACGAGGAGGGAGGAAAGGTCAAAATTTTGGTAAAAAACATCACGTAAAAAATGGACGTCCCTATACAAATATTTCCATTTGCCTAAAAATTGCTTGGGCAAATAGGATCAACTAGCTCAAATGGTCTTGCCTAGGCAAATGACATTTAAAAATTAAAAAAAAACACCATTTGACGAGGCAGAAGGCATTTGCCTAGGCAGAAGTTATCTGCCTGCAACACATACATTAACCACCATTTATAGAAACCAGTAGTTATTCAAGTTATTTGATGCTGGCTGTGATTTTAACATTGGTAAATTTTATTCTAAATTTGTTTAATTTTTCATATTCTTAAAATGTTTTTAATTCAAAATGTGGCTATTCAAATTAGGTAGCTTTACATATTTTAAATACATTTCAAGATTTCTAGTTACACACCATTTTTCTTTCTCTTCTCGCAGCTGGAGTCAAAGCTGGAGTTTTTGGAGCCATTGGTTTTGCCGCATTTTCGACAGTGATAGATTACTACATGCATTCGCGAAATTAAAATTTCTATGTTTTTGTTGTGTTATTAGATAATTTTAATTTATTTTACAGTTTTATTAGTTCTGTTTGTTAATAAAAGCAAAATATCAAAGTACAGTTCTTTATTAAATAAAAACTCTTTGTCTATGCCGTTCAATCCAAAGTTTAAGCTGTAACAGGACTACATAATTGTTTTCTGTTTTTAATAGCAAAAACCATTGGGAACTACTTTGGCATTGGCGTGATAATGGTTTGTGCTGATTGGTTGGAGAGAGCCTTTAATTAACTAACTAATGCCCATTTCCACCAACTTTTTAGGGGATCCTTAGCGCTAGGTAGAGAATAGTTCTATGGTAAGTGTATATACAGTGTGTCCCAGGATAGGTGTTACAAGAGGACAAATGTACCAAAAATTTTTGAATTTTTATATGTTCTTTTGGAAAAACTGGTCGTATGGTCCAAAAGTAATAAATACAACATTTTACTAATTGGTATTATACAGGGTGAGTTATAACTAAAAATATGAAAAATGACCAGAGGCCAACTACTTTTATTTTTAAAAATACGACAAAACTGTATAAGTAAATGTTGTAGAGATTTAAATTTTATGTCAAAATTTGAAGTTAAAGCATAAGAGTAAAGAAAAATGTATTTGTTAATTTTTTACTACACATTACAACTTAAATAATGAGCAAGTCGGAGCAAAATTTAAGAAAAAATTAATAATTTTAAATATTTTTTTTAAGTCGTTACCTTGTGCCAAATATTTGAAAACCTGTTAATGCATAATGTATGTTTTTTTACATTAATTCTTTAACTTTAAATTTTGACATAAAATTTAACATTTACAACATTTCCTTATACAATTGTGTCATATTTTTAAAAATAAGGGTACTTTAATCTTGGTTATTTTTTATATTTTAAGTTATAATTCGCCCTGTATATTACCAATCAGAGTAAAATTTTGTATTTAAAAGTTTTGGCCCATGCGACCAGTTTTCCCAAAAGGACATTTAAAGATTCCAAAATATTTGGTCCATTTGTCCTCTGGTAACACCTATCCTGGGACACACTGTATAAATATTTCCTACCTAGCGCCAAGAATCCCTTAAAACAGTTGTTGGAAATGGGCATAAGATACATTTAACTTGTTTTAATCGATATCTTGGACCGTTTTATATCAAATCGCATCTCAAAAACTTACATACCAAGACTTTAAAACGTAATAAAAAGTCATTTTTTAATACATATCATTAAAAAAATGGCAAAATTAATAAAAACGATTAGATATGACTAGACAGAAAATGCATGGAATTTCAAGGTGCTTATATTGAACACTTTTTTAAAAATCCTCATCATCATGATTTTGACCTTTTTAATAATGGTATTAAATATATCGAGTTTTTAATATGTTTTAAATTGTTGGAAAGTAAGTTTTTAAAAAGTGATTTTATATGGAACGTATGCGATATCGATTAAACTAGGTTATACCTCTTGTAAAAAAAAATATGAACGAATCAAATGGTAAAACCAAAATTTTGAATTTGTCATCCCTGTTTAAAATTCATTAAAAGGAAATAATTCAGTAGTACAGTAAATGAAGCCGCAATTGTTTTCATTATAGAAACACTTAAAACCATTTTAGGGGGTTCCTCCACCAGAGTTGGGTCGTATTCGAATACTCAGTATTCTGGATAGTATTCAGAATACATTTTGCCGGTATTCGAATACATTTGTGTGTTTGGTATTCGGTATTCGGCCGAATACTGTTTTGGTCAGTATTCGGGACTCTGTATTCGAATATTTCAGAAGTGTTCGACGAATATTTTTTTGAGTATTCGAATACTGGCGATCCGAGTATTCGAATACCGAAAATACCAAAATTGTCATGATTAGATAACAAAAGGGAAGCAAAATAGGAAAAAAAGGAGATAAGGACCTTTTTTTTGCTATTTCAATTTAGAATTTAGGCTTTTTCTTTTTGTAGTACGGTTCGAATGATTTCGTTTCCAGTATTTGAATACCGAGTATTCAAATACTTTTTTCTTCCAAGTATTCAAATATTCGGTATTCGAATACTTTTTTCTCCGGTATTCGTATTAGTATTCGAATACCGATTTTCTGTATTCTGCCCAATTCTGGCAAACACAATATTTTACATGCAAAACAGCCCAATCCGATACCCAAAACATGTCAATGAGCCTTATGATTTCGTACCTGTAACACTTACGATGTTTGGCACAAAGTTTAAAACTTGCATGTAATTCATTGTGGTAAACTTGTCCGATGAAAAAAGTGACGCGTTTGCCCAGTCCGACATCCGAAACATTTGACATTGCCCATATATGGCGGTATGAATATTCGTTGTAGTCTGGTCAAAAGGAACCCCCTAAAAAGGATTTAAAAGTGTTCTTATTATGAAGTCCATTTTATTACTGGGCCAAGGGCTTTTACTTGAAGTTTTAACAAAAGATTGGAAATGGCCCAAGAATCAAAATCTATATATCGAACCGAAGGACGCCAAAACCCCGGGGGTGGTTGTCACCTTATCTCGGGGTGAAACATTTTTATTACATTTTAACCACCGATATTGATCGAAAAAGTCATTCTAACAAAAAAATATTTTGTACATTTTTTCGTAAAACTAATATTTTTCAAGTTATTCGCGATTGAAAAAACAATTTTTCGACGAAAAAAATCGACGTTTTTTGCGAATAATTCGAAAGTTCTACATTTTATCAAAAAACTGTAAAAAACAAAATTGTAGCTTTTAAAAAGACAAAAAACTACCCCAGGGTTTTTGCGCCCTTCGGTTTGATATAGATTTCGATCACTGATCTCGATGAATCGCCAATGTTATAACCTGCGCGAAACAAAAGTTACATTTCATGGGCGAAAAACCGGTTTGTGCGCAAGCCAGTTGAGGGTAAACCCACCCGGTGACAAACAAACTATCCGCATTATAGGAAAGAATTTGTTGACGGCGTTCTGTTCGAAGTACGGTAGCTAATGAGCGTTACGGTCAGACCGCGGACGAAGGGTACGGGGTGCCGGTGTTTGTATTTTGCCACGGCTTTTAAGTGCGCATGTTCGTCCATCCACTGCGCGAGGTCGTAAAAATCCGAAAAATGCTTCTTGCCACTGCGGATCTAAATGTAGGTTATCTATGATTTCGATCCTTATTGGGCTATTCCCTACATTCTGTTAAAATTTCAAGTAAATCCATATAGGAATTTGACAAGACAAACGATTTTTTACTGAGGTAATTTGTTGTTTTTCTGGATTCCTATAGATTGTTCCACCAGCCTTTTCAGTCCCATATAACATTTTTTGCCGGCGTATCAAAAAGACGCGAAAGTGGGCAATTGGCCGTTATTAGGCCACGTGTTGCAGATAAAGTGATGGCATCCGTCATTAATAAGTTATTGGCAAAAAAATGCGTTTAAGATGATGGCATCCATCATTAATAAGTTATTGGCAAAAAGATAACAAAAAGACACGAAAGTGAGCAAATGCAGATACTCCCAAGCAGCAAGCTGACGTCTTATTGATAAAAATTGTCGCATATACTTTTTTTTAAAAGCTAAAATGATGCGATATTTTATTTGAAAATTAAAATAGGAAAAACTCCTTACTGCATGCAATTGCCTTGCAATGCAAAGTACCATCTCTCGGAACACTGTCCAACTTGAGATGCAGATTTCTACACTAGCCGAAGATATTTCTTTCAAAGCTAAGTTAGATCACCCACTCAGTGCTCTCGAATTATTTTTGTCTAATGGGTTTAGACGATAAAAAGCGAAGATATTGCAGAAACGTAGTAGTTTATTGTCCATTACGCCATCTATCGGTATGTCAAAATAACTATTAAATATATATAATATTTTTATTAACACGTCTTTAAAACTTTTAATAAAGTTTTAAACAAAATGTTTACAGCTCCTAACAGTCTACTTGAATATCTTGCCTTCTCGACTAGCCATCACCAATTAATCACACAACACACACTTATTAGGTAATGAATACATTTAATTATGTCTATTAAACTCTTTTCTTTAAAAAAGACCATCATTTTATTTTTATTCGCTCCAAAATACATAATAAACATTTTGTTTGACCTAATTTTTATTTGCATGATTTTTAACAATAAAATGTTATGAAAATGGCCATTTCCTTTAAATTATGTAAAACAACATAAAATAATGTTGTTTAGCTGTCATTATAAATAAAACAGATCAAAAAAATTGCTTTAATGTTAGTTAAATACCAATGTTAATAATATGGTTTAAAAAGTATGAATATGCGTTGAAGGTTTGCCTTCAAAAATCCAATATTTATTTGCCTGCAACAAAAACGCGTGTTTTATTTAATCAGGATTGGTATGCCGCCATTTTTGTATGCTTGCCGGCAATTCGCCTGCATGTAATATTTATTGGCAATTAAGTGTTTATTTAGGGTTGAGTTTTAATGCGTATAAGATGTTGGCATAATATTGCTACCAATTGCCAATGCTTTACCATCAATGCCAATATGAAAAATGTACATTGCCGGCAAATAGTGTTTGCTGGGGTATTATCGTTGACTCTCCGAACACCCTGTATACGAGTCTCTGTCGTCATTATTTATTTTTATATTCCAACATAATACAAATAAATCCATTTTTCACGTTGGTGTCTTTTTATTTTAAATCATTAAGAACTGGTTTCGTTCAGTAGCGTCCTGTACATGGTTTGTCCCACAGTGAGTCTCAATATACATAAGCAAAAAAATGAACCAACATCATAGTAGGTATTGCATTTTTCATCTTACCTTAACTTTTTGATACTTTACTTTTTTACTTTTTAAATCCAGTTTTTCTTGTAAACTATAAGAGAGTTGGACAAGTTTTTGAAGGTTCCCACATATGTTATTTTGTAAAAGTAAGTAATAAAAATAACCAAATACTCACAAAATTATAATATAAATCATTTTGCCTTCACTGCAGATAAAAAATACCTGATTATTTTTACGCAAAAGTGGTAATAAAAACACGGATGCCCAAACCATGTCTCCGCCTTATCGTGTTGTGATTAGCACCTTTCTTCATTTTAGTGTTCAATTACATATATTAACTTGCATTGTACGTTCATGTTTTTCTAGGAAGGTCGCGCATCATAGCTCTCCTTTACGTGTGCCGCCAATGGTTTCTTTAAACCATTGAACTGTAGCACTGTCAAGATGAACAGTAGGATCTCAGATAGAGATTTATGTTACTGATGCAGGGTACTGTGCATCTTTAGACTTTTTTAATGATTATGAATATACTGGTGTGCATTGGCGTACCCAAGATATAGTATTTACAAAAAATAAACTTTTAAAAATTGGTCAGCGTACCGGCAAGAATGGCAATTTATACCCGATGGTAACTTTAAGTATAGATGGGTCCATATTTAATTAATTTTAAAAGCGATGCCGCCAAGTACACAAAAATGATAAAGTAAACAAACCTTTTCGAATGCACATAGCCTCGGACAAAGCCTGATTACATATTTTTAGATAAATAATAAGAAATACATTGCTAAAACACGTATCACCTACTTACAAAACATTCTCTTTATTTCGCCTCTGTCCTACTATAAAACTGGTGGCACGTGGCGTGGTACTAGAAACTCGTCGTGTTAAATATTTCTTGCTGCAATAAATCATTGTTCACAAAAGGGTTTCTTTACTTTATCATTTTTGTGTACTTGGCGGCGTCCAGAATGAATTAAATGTGGACCTATCTTTACAAAAGAAATCTTTATTTCGACACACTTTGAAATACTGTTAGTTATTAAGTTCTGCAGTAATAGTTTGCTTGAAGATGTCAAGTGCAATAGCCGATTAGGGCAGCAGCCGAAAAGTTTGCCTGTTGAAGCAAAAATAATTATTAAAAGTCCGGCTTTGCACGGTAAATCCGAAAAGCTTTAAGTTTTTATTGCATCCCAAGCCTAAGTTACTTTCTTAGATCGTGAAAATAACTATACTTTGTTGTATAAACATTTATGCCCAAAATCGTAATGGTTACGATTCCGTAACCGTAATTGTCGCTTCTTTTTTGATCTTTGAAGCCAGAAGTCGCCGGTTTGATTCCCAGCGGAGGAGACATATATAGGTAGTAGTTATTTAAAAGAACGTCCGTGGTGCCACTACCGCCTTGTCTAAAAGGTGCTGTGAAATGCAAAACTGCATATTTCAGTGCTTGGACAACGTTGACGGAACAGGGGAAACCATGGGTTAAACATCTAATAGCCCGACACCCACGGTACTCTGGTATTTAGGTGTAGGCCTTCATGGGATGTCAAAAATATTTAAAAAAAACCCGCCTAGTCCGATATCCGAAACATGTCGAGGGTTTCCTGCCAGAAGGGCGTATCCACATAATTAGTGATTTTCTTTTTATGTCAGAACATAAGACCTTCTGGCCTGTTCAAAATTGTAATAAATGGTAATATGCCACAAAAATAGTGCAATAATTGACTATTCCATTGAGGCAGGGAATACGGCATTCTGGCATGTCAAACACATCGCCATTCTATTCTATTCTATTGTTTTTTCTTGGTTTTGGTCCCTTCAGGTCCAATCCACCAGCTCTCCCCCTTCCGGACTATGCTTTTCAGGGCTTCGTCGGCAGAAAATCTGAATAATCGAGCACGTAGCTCCCAGAAATTCCAAAAAGAAAACAAGTTAACTCTACAATCGATGCAATGCATAAATTGTCGGGTGTCAAACCAAGAACTGCTACTGGTGTTACGTATAATCTTCACTTTCACTTCTGACAGTTCCCATGGCACGCCCATCTATTTCCCGCCATTTGAGAAATACCTCGTGTTCACTACCAAACAAGATACCATCAACTTATAGGAATCTTCGCTCACAACGCTTAGCTCCAGAAGAAAGATGCCGTCAATTTAGCGTGAATCTTTCCTTGATCTCCGAAGGTAAAAACGTCCGTATGGCACCTCAAACCGCCACCCCGAGAAGAACTTTGAAGTCCTTTACGCACGTCCGCACTGTCCGGAGATCAAACAAAGAAGTCCAACAAATAGCCAATAAGCGTCAAATTTTGCGAATTAAAAGAAACTCACAAATTATGAAAATACGCTCTTCTGGCAGGAACCCCTCGATGTGTTTGAGCCTTATTGTTTCATAACTGTAACCCTTATCACTTTTGGCAAAATGTTTAAAAATTACATGACACGCCGACACCCGAAACATTGACAGGCTGGGTTAAAGCGCCGCTTCCATATATGGCGGTATGAATATTCGTGGTAGACTCGTCAAAAAAAATCCCACTAAAAATGTTTTAAAAGTGTTTTTATCATGAATTTCATTTTATTACTGGCCCAGAGACTATTACAAAGATGGGGAAAAAATTAAACTTTATTATTATTTTTTCTAGTATACCGGCTGTCCAGTAACTGTACCGAAAAGCTTTAAGGGTTGATTCTCTTATGAAAAATAAGGAAAAACTTTATATGCATATGTTCTACGTCTTATTATGGGTTTTATATCAATTTAGATATTTTTTAAAAATTCGGAAAAGGTTTCCTATGGAATAAGGGACATTTTTTGACGTACAGGGAAAAAAGTCCTTTAATGTGTCGATAAAATATTACTTTTAAGACTACTCGCAGAATTTTTTTTATCTTTGGACAAACCACGAAGGCTTAAAGCCTAAATAATAACGTACCGTGGATGTCTTAAGCGAGGTAAGAGGGAGTTTGTTGACACGGGACGACTTAAATACTTGAAAATTTGGGGGGAAGGAAAGACCTCCGCGGACAGCAGGTTCCACAATCTAGAAACTCTAGGGATAAAAGAACGAACCAAGTGAGAACTTCGGGGCCTGTCCAGTTGGACCGTATAGGGATGCATACGCGCGGCACCACGAGTTTCTCTGTTGGGAACCGTGAGTGGAGGAACTATACCGGACACTTCTTCAGAGCAGAAGCCATGGAAGAGTGAAGGATCATTAATGAGACGAATAGCTCTTCTTTGAATAGAATCAAGAATGCTTAGGGTTGTGGGGGACGCCATACCCCAGATATGGGAACAATATTCCAAGGGAGGTCGGATTTGGGACACATATAGTGTGTATAAATTAGAAGCGGAAAAATACTTTTTGGCTCGAAAGAGAAATCCAAGCTTTTTGAAGCTGCCGTGGCTATAGATAAAATGTGTTTATGCCAGTTAAGGTTACTTTCAAATGTGACGCCCACAAGATTGAAGGTGTCTTTGCTCTGTAAAACTTGGCCGCTCATAAATAGAGGATGAGTATTTGATGACTCTTTTCGCGACAAGGAACATGATTATGTTTTGGATGCATTAAAATGGACGAGATTTTTGGCGCCCCAATCCAATATTAAATTAAGATCCTGCGAAAGAGATATCTACATCGCTCTGCGTTTGTTTTCCAAGTCAGGTTTAGTGATGGGTTTAGGAACCTGAAAACTGGAGTGAAGGGTACTATCGTCGGCGAAACTATAAATGGAATTAGTTGTGGACGAGAGAAGGTCATTGATGTGAAGAAGAAACAATGTTGGTGCCAGAACTGAGCCCTGAGGAGCTCCAGCATTTACTTGGTGAAAGCTTGAAGAATGGCCGTCCACAATAACTGATATACGTCGATCAGATAGATAACTATAGAGCCAAGTACAGAGTTTAGTTGAAAGACCATAGAAGGGAAGTTTATTAAGAAGTGCGGCATGCCAGACCTGGTCAAAAGCTTTGGATATATCAAGAGCAACGATCTGGGACTTACCTAGAAACTCAAGAGTCTTATTCCAACAGTGTGATACGAAGGAAAGAAGATCTGCTGTAGATCTTTTGTGGCGAAATCCATACTGCCTGTCATGCAAAATTTTGTGTTTTTCTAAGTACTTAAAAATTTGTGAATTAATTAATCTTTCCATTACTTTACAAAGAACTGAGAAAATTGAAATTGGTCTATAGTTAGATGGAAGGGATTTAGATCCTTTCTTGGGAATAGGTTGAACACGTGCAGCTTTCCAGCTCTCCGGAAAGATACCTGTGTCGTAAGAAATTCGAAAGAGCCGAGTTAGAATTGGTGCAAGTTCTGGAGCACATTTTTTAAAGCGATTGCTGGTATGCCATCCAGCCCAGACGATTTCTTGATGTTAAGGGAAGAAAGGATACGCTTAATGTGTTTTACTTTAAAAATAATATCGGGCATTTTATGAGAAACTGGGGTAACCGCTGGAATTGGATGATTTACGGGAGAGTGAAGGGTTGTTTGGCAAATAGTTCTGCCTTTCCTTTAGCGGTAGAAATAATTTCATCTTCCAAAGTTTTTAAAAAAATATTTTTGTCTGTCTGTATAATACTTAAAGGAATAATTTAAGCTAGAAAGGCAAGCAATACTGGCCCAAAGGTATAACAGGTCTGCTAGGTGGTACCGTGTTACCGGTGAATATAATTCCCCCAGCCCGCGAACGCCGCCGGTACTACTCGCGAGCTCAAGTTACTTTTACCGCCTTCACCAAGCGACGTCGTATCTTGTTAATAGTAGCCAAATAGTACCATTAGGAACAGCGCAAAATTTAAGTTGATTTATTAGAGAAAAATCTTATGTAAGGCAAAGTTATAAATTAAAGAGTGACAAGTCCATATCTATTGAGAAAAATTAATTTTAAATTTTGTACTGTGTGTTTAAATGAACTAAAGTTTGTTACCTAAAATTTTTGTAAAGTTTAAATTGAGGATTTAAAAAAACAATTTATTTTATGGTAAGTACTACATATTACACATTTTTATATTATTATTTATTTTATTTAAAATGTAAGACATGAGACCTACAACAAATTTATACCAGACGCCTCAAGGGTTACAGTTGGAATTTGCCAAAAAAAAAATCATTTCACCCTCAAGAGGATATCTTACTTTCAAGAACGAGTCCTTTTTCTGATTATTTTTTTTGCAAATTTGACCAAATTTTCTTTATAATTACAATTGTCGCAAAAATATCTGCCTTTTTCTTAGACAAAAAAATTGTAGTGTAAATTTTTTTACCGGGCTGTCGCTTTTGGAATATCTGGATAATTTTGCAAAATTTGGGATTTGATAATAACAATTAAACTCACGAAAAAAATAAAAATATTCTTTTAAGATTTTCTTTAGCCAAATGGTTTTCTTTAGGCCAATAGCATCTGGTATATACAGGGTGTCTCTAAAATGTCTGTACAAAATGCTACCACAAATTTCTTGGACCAAAATAAATCGATCTAACGCAATTTACCATAGTTAAAAGGTTGATCGTTTGCGAGATACAGGGTGTCAAAATTTTTATTTTTAGTTATTTTTAAATATTTTATTTAATATAAGACATTTTTGTACAAAATTCAGTATGGAGAATCGAAATATTCTAATGTTTTTGTCGTATATTATAATTTTAGTATAGAATTTTTATTCCTCCATAATTTTCGCACACAAAAGGTGTACAGTAAAATACTCCGACTTACGCGAATTCGGAGTTACGCGATTTAATTTTCGCGTCTATTTGTTTTCGTCAGGGTCCGCATTATTATTCGTTCAGCTTACAAGAGACACAGACGTGTAGTGCCAGGGCCGTATTAACTGTTTGAGGCGCCCTAGGCCAGAATTCCCGAAACGCCTATTTTTCCATCAAACAAATTTTTTGAAGAGCAAAAGAAAAGGTCCTTTTCTCCGTGGCGTCTATTTTAAGTGCCAGACGCCTTACTTTATCACCCGAAATTAAATTTGATGATAAAAAAATAAAAAGGTCACTTCCTCCTTTTCACGCCTATTTGCCCTGTCTAGCGCCTATTACTCCCCTGTCCGGCGCCTATTACTACGTTTATATCGAATAGTTGAAGCTGGCTTGAAAACAAAGTGGCTTTAAAGCCATTTCCAAGTCTACGTGTTTATTTCGGTGGCTTGAAAGCCGATTGAAAATCGAGGTCAAGCACATTTCAGGCCATCGTAGTACGCATGAGACAGTTTTGCATCCAACTTCACAGTAGACATCAAATGAAAAACAAACCCCACTTTTTAATTCGTCCCGTTTTGTGTGCTGTTGTTGGTGTAAGCGTGCTTTAAAGTTTTTTCACCTGTTTTCCAACTCATATTTTTCATAAAAATGTCAAAATTATATATGAAATTAACACTGATGACGTTTGAGGAAGCATTCATCTGAAGTTAGGCAGTTATTAAGCCCTCTTGAATCGTTTATATCGTGTTTCTAATCGGCTTCAGTGAAGTCAACCCTACTTATTTTCAGGCTTGACTTGAACGATTCAAGTCACTTTTAAAAGCCGCTTTAGCTTAAGCTAGCTTTAACTATTCAATATAAACGTAGTGTATTTTTTCATGGCGCCCTAGGCTGTAGCCTAGTCAGCCTTATGGATAATACGGCCCTGTGTAGTGCGGAATCGGCGCGTAGGTACTGAGTACAAATTTACGTATTTGTGTCTTTTGTGCGTTGTGCAACGACCTGAGATATTTACTAAGTACTGTGGCATCCAAAAGTCGAACCGACTCTTTTGCTGTAAACAAGAAAAGGAAGACGTTATCTTTTAGTGTAAATTTAACATAATTAAAGACTCTACAATGCAAAAATTAAAATTTGTGTGTCATATTATCTGGAACTAGATACAAATTTATTTCCTAAATTATTGTTTCATTTAGTCTTCGGTCCCAATTAAACATAGTTTGTATGTCTTTATATGCAAAATTGTACCCCGACTTACGCGAATTCGACTTACGCGGATAACGCTCGGTCCCACCTACCGCGTAAGTCCGGGGTATTACTGTACTTAATAAATATCGCTACGAGCAACCGTGTTCAAGATATTTCACATTGAACATTTTACTGCGTACTAAAGTTTGCCATTGCATTCAGGCTTCACCTAGTCGACCTGGTACTGGCCAAACGGTCTGTACAAAATGCTACCGCAAATTCTTTGGGCCAAAATACAATGACTCTATGCAATTTACCTTTGTCGAAAAGTTGCTGATTTGAATGATACAGTGTGTCCAATTTGTATTACAAAATTCAGTATGGAGAATCGAAATATTCTAATGTTTTTATCGTATATTATAATTTTAGTATAGAATTTTATTCCTCCATTATTTTCGCACACAAAAGGTGTACAGTATAATACCCCGACTTACGCTACCCCGACTTTACGCGAATTCGGAGTTACGCGATTTAATTTTCTCGTCTATTCGTTTTTTTAAGGCCGCGCAGTCAACGTCAAGCGGCGGCGTTTTTTCTGTGACACTTGTGACCGCCTAGGGCTCGCATTATTATTCGTTGCAACTTTGAATTTGTGTTCGAAAGGTTTGAAGATTTTATTTAATATAAGACATTTTTGTACAAAATTCAGTATGGAGAATCGAAATATTCTGATGTTTTTGTCGTATATCAGGGGTGGCCAACCGGTCGATCGCGATCGACCTGTCGATTGTTTGCTGATTTGAAAGATACAGTGTGTCCAATTTTCTATTTATTTATTTTTTCTTGGACACCCTGTATCTCTCAAACGATCAACTTTTAAATGAAGACAAATTGGGTTAAATCGTTTTATTTTGATATAAGGAAATTGTAGTAACTATTTGTACAGACTTTTTAGAGAAATCCGGGGGCTTAAGTAGAGCATAAAGAAATGCGAAGAATTTTTTATGTGAAATAAAACTTAATCGAAAATATCTCAGAATCGGTTGCTCGTAGCGATATTTATCAAGTATACAATTTTTGTGCAAAAATATGGGAGAATAAAAATTATCTACTAGAATTATGATATACCGAGGCCAAAAAAGTAATGACACTTTGAACAAAAGCAAAGGACTGCAGGTGGCTCCCTCTACATTTAACAGCAAAAGTACAAGTAGTTTTTAAATTCTTACTTTAAAAATCCTTATGCCGAATTAAAAAAAAATATAATAAATTAATTAATTAATATTTAAAAATAACTAAAATAAAATAAAAACTTTGACACCCTGTATCTCGCCAACGATCAACTTTTCGACTAAGGTAAATTGCGTTGGACCGGTTTATTTTTACCTAAGGCGTCTCTGGTAGCATTTTGTATAGACCTTTTAGAGACACCCTGTATTTGGTTTGGATCTCACTTCTTAACTAAAAATAAAAGTATTGTTTTAATTAAAAAAAAAAAAGATGCGATAGTACCCTTTAGCATTTGGTCACGTGACCACAATATTTTTAATGCCAAAAAGTAGTTTTACCTTAATTGTACCTTTAAGATCCGAATAGGAAGCAACCTGCGCCCAATTTTGAGGTTATTTTTTAAATTTAAATATAGCCTTGACCATACTCGGGTGACAACGAAATTACTATCCAGCAATTTATTTTCTTTAGTGCAACCGTATAGTGTTCAAATTTAGGGACGTTATATTGTCACCGGATGTCAATTCAGGACATAATAGTATCTGTGTATTACTTTCGGTTTACCTGGAAGTGATATAAACTTTGATATTTTTAATAGAAGACCCTGTATATTTTTAGGATTTGAACTCTGATATAAAATCTTGTATATTTCCATAACCTAATTCTTTTGGTTTTGAGGAAATGGCGTTTGAAAATTTCCAACGACAGCACAAAATGCAGTTTTATGGGAAAACAAATGAACACCACAAAAATTAAAAATGCTTAAAATAGTTTTTTTAGAAGACTCTACCTTTAGAGACCATTATAATACTACTTCCTGTTTAACCGGAAGTGCTGTAAAATTTGAATTTCTTAGTATGATAACCCTGGTAATTTTAATGGAACACCCTATACATGTTTTAAGATTTAAATTCTTTAAGTTATTCCTGATTTAAAACCTATAATACACTCCATAACCTATCTTTTTAGTTTTAGAAAAAACGGCGTTTGAAGAGGTTCAGACGACGACACAACATTCATGAAACTTTTTGTTGTGAGGTCGTTCGGACCTTTTCAAACGCTGCGCTGTTTTCTCTAAAACTAAAGAAGATAGGTTGTGGGTGTATTTTAGGTTTTATATCAGGAATAGTTTAAAGAATTTAAATCTTAAAAATATATAGGGTGTTCCATTAAAATTACCAGTGCTATCATCCTTAGAAGTTCTAATTTTACAGCATTTTCCGGTTAAACAAGAAGTAGTATTAATGATCTCTAAAGGTAGACTCATTTAAAAGAACTATTTTAAGCATTTTTAATTTTTGTGATGTTCATTTTGTTTTCCCATAAAACTGCATATTGTGCCGTAGTTTGGACATTTTTAAACGCTATTTTCTCCAAAACCAAAAGAGTTAGATTATGGAAATATTAATGGTTTTATATCAGGAATGACCTGTAGAATTCAAATCCTAAAAATATACAGGGTGTTCCATTTAAAATATCTAAGTTTATATTACTTCCGGTTAAACCGGAAGTAACATACAGATGCAATTATATCTTAAAATTGGCATCCAGTGATACAATATAACGTCCCTAAATTTGAAAACTGTACGGATGCACGGAAGAAAATAAATTGCTGGATAGTAATTTCTTTGTCACCCGGTATATTTTTTAATTATCCGGTAAACAGATGAGTGCAAGTCGCTTCTTTTTAACAGACTACAAAAAGAAGAAGATTATCAATTTGCCTGTATGTTTTTTGTGCATGTTATGCGATTACTCCGTCAATTGTGGACGGATTTTATTTTTTTTTATTTGAAAGAGTGCACTTTCGCGAGGTCTCATAAAAACCAAGCCAGGATCATAAGAGAGAAAGGTACTAAACCTATTGTTTTCTCTCTGCTGTAAGGTATTCGTGCGGCAAAGCTGCCTCTAGACTGGTATATGCTCAAACATCAGAGGTGTATTCAAAATCGACAACCTTGGGGTAACATTTATCCTTTTCACGGAACTCAAAGAGAGACTACAATAAAAAGCACTGGGGTATGTAATTTGATTGATTAAGGGGGTCATGGTTAGTTCTGGTTAGTTAAATATATTTTTTATCATTCGTTTGATTAATAAATTAAAAAAATGTAACAAACCAAAACTAATTATGACCCCCCCAATGTGACAGTTTTGCATGATGGTGTGTGTATTGCCTCAATCCAATCAAATTATACGTCTCTGTGCTTTTTACTGTAGTCCTGAAAGAGGTACTGGTAGTGTTTTTTAGGGTATATTTACCGATTTAATATGAATAATATCAAATTAAAAAGTAAAAAATAAACTAAAGGCGACAATTAAACATTTAAAAAATTAAACCAACTTCAAAAAATAAATAAAACTCACTAAAAGTTAAAAATTATATAAACAAAAAAATAAGTCGGTAATAACATATGCGGCAAACTACTAAATATTAATAACTAAATAAGCAAAAGCTTTTATACTTTAATACCATATGTTATTACCCGACTTCTTTTTTATTTTATTGTTTTTTAATCATTTTTAACGTTTAAGTTAGTTTTATTTATTTTTTTTAAGTCGGTTTATTTTTTTCCAACTGTTTTTCCGATCTTAGTTTATTATCTCGATATCTTGTCCCATTTAAAAATAAAGGGGGAGAAAAAAAAGATTTTAGTACCTGCTTTAACGAGATGTCACAAGGAAAGATTTATTCAAAAACTTTCTGAATGATCAATTTATTGATTAATTCACGTGATCAAAATAAATTAATATCAAGCAGATATTACGTTACAATTTTAAACTTGATATGTTGTTGTTAAAGAAAAAAACGTCCTCAATTTTTTTTATAGGAAATAAGAGCGTAATAAACTTTTTACATTGACCTTTCATTTATATTTATTATTCAAGATCACCGCTTTTTGATTTTTTTTTTATTTTGTTAGCGAATAGGTATTAATCTGCGTAAAATTAAAATACATGCTGTAGGTGTCTGAAAAGGAATCTCCGCACACGTATGGAAATAGATGAAATAACACAAGTTCCTATAAAAAGATTTCCGTTGAAGCCCCGTGGAGATATGATCCCCAAAGCGCCAGAAACGCAATGAGTTCTTCAATAACTTTAAAGCGCCTGTAAGCAATTCTTTTGATAATATTTTTAGTACGATGCATACTATGTTAACTTTAAAATAGTGCCCTTGAACTTATGTCGCTTCTTTTAGTTTGCCAGGGACGGACTAGTTCATTACTATTACAATACTTTACGCCCTGTATGGTAAGACACACACAAAATATGTTTTTGCAGCTTCAAACCTTGCTAAAAAAAAGGTACCTTGTTTGACATCGATAAAATGAGCCATGTTTTCGAGTAAAAAAAAAGGCTCCCTGCTTTTCTAATTCCCTGACCTGCTACGAGAGGACTTCAATACTGAATCAAAAATTACAAATTACATAATGAAAATAAACATTGTATTCATTAAAAACAAAAATAAACTCTTATTGTTAAAATATTTTTTACTCGAAACGGCTCATTTTATCGATATCAAATGTGTTATACCTTTTTTAGCAAAGGTTTAAACTACCCAAAAACATATTTTTGTGTCTTCACCATACAGGGCGTAAAAATACGCCATTTACTCAATAATGTGCGAAACTAGTCCGTCCCTGGCAAACCAAAGAAGCGGCCAAAGCCATGCGGCACCCATTTCAAGAGGCCCTACTAGTATGCATCGTACTAAAATATTATCAAACTGTACAGAGCGCTTTAAAAGACATTTAAAATCGATTTTCTAGCTGCCCTCTTAGGGATCATATCTCCGGCAACGGCTTAAACGGAAACATTTTATGTGAACTTGTCGCTAAGCCATCTGTTCCATACGTGTGCGAGATTTCTCCACATTTTCCACACTCTGTATAGACCTTTTGTTTGTACTTATTATTTAAGATATTATTTTTTTTTATGAATCTCGTCAAATCCCTTCCCTACGTATAACCAAATAGTTTGCATAAAATTTGGTATCCACAGTGATGACTATAAAAAGTATAGATCCCTTTACAGTTTCTTAATATCTTCTTACTTTGTTCATTGTTCATTTCAAAAGTAGGTATATAAACTCTAAAGATTTTTCCTTCTCCTTTAAATCATTAAATGTAGTCTAAATAAACTGCATCTTACTCTTCTTACGACACACACAGTACGTTAGTACTTAGACTTAAACCTTTTCTAGACTAGACTGTCCCAAACGTAGTAAAAACAAAATATTTTGTATGAGGAAATAAAATGGTGAATGCGAAAAGTTGACTTCTCTTAGGATATACCAGTGGCGGCTCGTGACATTTTTCAGTGGGAGAGCACAAGCAAAAAAGAGATAATAATAAAAAAACTTACCCTCTATTTAAAAAAGAAAGTCAATTCGCCTATTTTTCTTACCGCAGAATACTCTCGATCACTTTATTTGTGACCAAACACCCATAAATCCAGGTATATTTTTCATAAAATGTTCTTATTAAAAACTTTGTTGTGTGTCCCAGTTTTACTAGTAGATGAACAATTAATATGAAGATCGGTAGTAGGTCTCTCCCTACTGCCGCATTTATTTCTTGTTCTTCATATCTAAATTATCTAATTATCACGTATCACATCATATAGCTCTCAACGTACGCACTAGTTGCATATGTGCCGCACTTCTTAATAAACTTCCCTCCTATGGTCTTTCAACTAAACTCTGTACTTGGCTCTCTAGTTATCTATCTGATCGTCGTATATCAGTTATTGTGGACGGCCATTCTTCAAGCTTTCACCAAGTAAATGCTGGAGTCCCTCAGGGCTCAGTTCTGGCACCAACATTGTTTCTTCTTCACATCAACGACCTTATCTCGTCCACAACTAATTCCATTCATAGTTTCGCCGACGATAGTACCCTTCACTCTAGTTTTCAGGTTCCTAAACCCATTACTAAACCTGACTTGGAAAACAAACGCAAAGCGATGCAGATATCTCTTTCGGAGGATCTTAATTTAATATTGGATTGGGGCGCTAAAAATCTCGTCCATTTTAATGGATCCAAAACACAATCATGTTCCTTGTCGCGAAAAGAGTCATCAAATACTCATCCTCTACTTATGAGCGGCCAAGTTTTACAGAGCAAAGACACCTTTAATCTTGTGGGCGTCACATTTGAAAGTAACTTTAACTGGCATAAACACATTGTATCTATAGCCACGTCAGCTTCAAAAAGCTTGGATTTCTCTTTCGAGCCAAAAAGTATTTTTCCCCTTCTAATTTATACACTTTATATGTGCCCGAAATCCGACCTCCTTGGAATATTGTTCGCAAATCTGGGGCATGGCGTCCCCCACAACCCTAAGCATTCTTGATTCTATTCAAAGAAGAGCTATTCGTCTCATTAATGATCCTTCACTTACAGAAATGCTTCCTCTCTTGCACATCGTCAAGCTGTGGGGATTTATCGCTTTTTATAGGTACTTCCATGGCTTCTGCTCTGAAGAATTGTCCAGTATAGTTCCTCCACTTACGGTTCCCAACAGAGAAACTCTTGGTTCCGCGCGTATGCATCCCTATACGGTCCCCCTGGACAGGCCCCGAACTTCCCACTTTGTTCGTTCTTTTATCCCTAGAGTTTCTAGGTTGTGGAACCTGCTGCCCGTGGAGGTCTTTCCTTCCTCCCCAAATCTTCAAGTATTTAAGTCCCGTGTCAACAAACTCCCTCTTACCTCGCTTAAGACACCCACGGTACGTTAGTATTTAGGCTTTTAGCCTTCGTGGTTTGTCCAGAGATATAAAAAAAAGTTAACTATACTTAAAATTAAACGTATGATCAACGATTTATTCACACCGTATAACCATAACCATCAATAAATATTTTTACTAAACCCTACCGGATTCGACACTACCGTTAAAGCTTCGACTTCCCTGGACACACGTAATTTTGAGCCCATGCACTATGCTATATTCGCGTTTATTAAAGTAAAGAAAACGTAAGTCGCAGAGCGAAATAAATAAGACAAAGCGGGCTCAAATTTTCGCGTTCTCGTACACGTATGTCGTATCTAGCTTTATTCGTTTTGTTTATGCCCCGACTTGGGAAGAAAGTTTTGATATTTACGCGATACGTTGGAGTAATTTAGAACTGAGTTTTTAGCAGGGTATTTAAAAGTTTTTAATGGGATTAGAGTAAATATCTGACATTAAATTATTTTTACCAAAATCGTTGTTTTTTGTTTATTTGAAGGGTGGGCACGTTTGCGTGTGCCCTTTGGTACCAGCCGCCACTGGGATTAACGATAAAATAAAACAACTTTTCCATCTTTTTACAGGAAATTTTTATATGTGTACATGAACTTTTTGTTACGAACACCTTGATATGTAGCAAACAATTTCCGCGTATTATTTTAAATATGCATGTGGCTTTCCCTCTCACCAGTAGAAAATCTCATCTCATAGAATATACAACGATCTAAAAATTAGTAATTGAAAATGTAAATCTGTTGTCCCGACCCCATCAATTTTTAATTTATTAAATGAACTTGCAATTTTAAAATAGCAATATTTAACAATATCTATTATTCAAAGAAAACTTATCCATAACTTAAATATATTACATATTATTACTACGTTATGAAATTCTTTCAGATACGCTGTCCATAGCTTGAGCCACGATAAAAATAATAAATTTCATTTAAGGTGCTTGAAAACTCTCTTTGAAACTCAAATCTCAGTCCCAATTCAGACTTTTTTCCTAAATTCAAATTTCAAAGTCTAAATTCAGACCTTAAGGCCTGAATTCGAAAGTTTTTACTATGAATCCAAATTTTAAAGTGTAAATACAGAGTTTCTTCATGAGAAGGGGTTTAGACATAAGCAAGACCGGAGATAGCTTTTGTCAGGGACGTGACGGTGTGAGAATTACGATTTCGGTTGGCATTTCTGTTCAAAGTTGGTAGCATTATCAGCTGATGACAGAGTCGTGCCTTATCGAAGCTTTGGTAAAAACTGTGGAAATTTGCCATGGTTGTATATTTTGCAAGGATTTCCAGTTGTTAATGTTTTTGGTTAGTTTAGAGATTTCACATATTATTGGTTCGGACTCGTTTTATTTTAGAGATTTAGATAGTGTTTAGTCGAATAGTTTTCAGTCATTCGTGTTTTTATATACATATGATACAGATGAGTGTCCGTTAATTAATGGTACACAGAAAAACCACCGATTTCTTATGCGAAAATACCCATTTAGGATTTAAACAAACATACCTATATCCAAAAGTTAATGATAAGGAAGATACGGGGTGTTGAGATATAAATATTTTTATTCATGCATTTCGATAATAGGCCTGTTCGTAGAGAAATCACAAACCAGTCAGCACCAATCGGGCATTATTATTTAGTCAGGTGACCGGTTGCAAACTGGTCACCAGACGTATTTGTAAAATCTGATTGGCGCTGACTAGTTTGTGATTTCTCTACGAACAGACCTAATTTTTGATATGTTTTAAATATTTTCATAAAACTCGGTATCCAGGATTTTTAGATATCAGCTATTTATATCTGCGCAGTTGTAATTATAGCTAATACGATGTTATTGAAGGTACATACATACTTTCGGGTGCACTGAACAACTAAAACGTGAATACCTTAAAAACGGTTGTCAAGACCGATTCTTATTAAGTATACCTTTTTGTGCAGAAAGTATAGAGAAGCTTACTAGTTTACATACATACAGGGTAGTAACAAAAAATTGGGTAGTTTTAGAGAATTTTAAATAGTGTACCCATCGCCCTCTAGTCTACACACAAAAATTAATTTTATAAACTTTTGGATATTAGGTATGTTTGGTTAAATCTTAATATTTTGGCATAAGGAATCTGTGGTTTTTCTGTGTACCATTCATTAGCGGACACCCTGTATACAAAGTTTTTAAAATGGTTTTTGACTTACGGAACCATGGAAAATGTTTTGCTCCGCCAGGTACCTCATCGTCCTGTCGTCGCTTTGATAATTTTTAATTTTCAATATTTAAACCACATTTATGTTTTTAAGTTATGCCTATTAAAATAATCCAATAAATTTTGTTTACAACATACAGTTCTTTTTTGTTTTCTCCTTAATTGTACGCCACTGATCTGCCTAAAATCAAACATGGCCGAAAATGGCCCGGCTTGACGTCACAGCCGCGCTAGCCAATATGGCAAATGTCGTGACCTTATCTCATCAATCGCCTTTGGTGTAAATACAAAGCTTTTTCTTTAAAGTTAGACCTCAAAGTCTAAAATTTAGACTTAACGATCTTAATTCAGACTTTCTTTTTGAATCCAGACTTTTATTTCTAAATCCAGACCTCATATAAAGTCTTCATTCATTCAATTTTCTCTGGCTATATTGTCTAAAATTTAGACTTCTTCTCTGAGTTTAGACTTTAGAGTGCGTTTCTTTGAATCTTAATTTAAACTTTTTCATCCGTAATTAGACTTTTCTTCTAAATTTAGACTTATATAAAATCTACATGTAAACGTTTGTTTTTAGTGCAGACTTAAAAGACTAAGTTCATACCTAAATCTTTTAATTTAGACTTAAAGTCTAATATCATATTTTTTTCTATAAATTTAAAACATCAATAATATATATAATAATAATCAATGGCGGCTCGCGGGTCTAAAAACAGGTGTAGTGCAGGAAGGGAAAAAAGCGCATTCACCATTTTAGCAAAATTGAAAATACTCAACTATCAAAAGTCTAAGTAAAAAGTGTTAATATCTAAACTTACCTAAATTTTATACACCAAATCAATCCTTCTATGTTTTAATGCAGCAAATTTATCAATTATATATTCATAAAATGGTTAAGTTTTTATCAGTTCCTGTAGAAGCTCCTTTTGAATTGAAATATTGGCCAAAGATAAAAGTCTACCTTGGGATATAGTGTTTCTTAAGAAAGTTTTTAAACGCTTAAGAGAAGAAAAACTCCGTTCCACCGACACGCTTGTCGACGATATCGTTAAAATTAGCGAAAAAGTTTATACGTCTCGGTAAAAATGTCTTTAATTGCGCCAACTTGTTTTACTAACTGCTGCAATGAAATATTTCTATAATTTTCATCAGCAAATATTAGGTCAAGTTTATTTTTGAGCCTCTAATTTTTGGAAATGATTCGGCATATACCTCCAATAAATTTTGAAAAGAATCAGTGGGAAAAGTTTGGTTATACTGGCCAAACTTTGTAGTATCAACAAGACAAAGAAATTGTAGTTTGTAACAATCTTCGAATCTTACTTCCATTTCCATCAAAATATGATCTAATATTTTATAGAGAATGGCTTTGTACTGTCCTTAAATTTCTTTCTGTGAAAATCATTGTCGCTAATAATACTCAAGCGGAAACAATCGAAATAATACATGAAAACCAAGAGAACGACCAAAACCTATACTATCGCTAGCGGCTAGCGATTTACCAAGCAATACACCTGATATTCCAACCCGCGATTCTGGCCACCGGCAAGTATAGCGTTGTCATGGCAACGGAGCGTCAAAGCGTAAACAAAACCCCGCATGAGGTGTATACTTCGGTCCGTTTTTTATTTGCAATACACTTGTCGCGTTGCCGCAAGAGGAGGAAAGCGACTCGCGCCAGCGGTTAATTTAAATGCTAGATTTTTCATGGCGAATTTTACAAATAAGGAATAGAAATGATAAAAATGAATTGAATAATAGTAATATGTTTTTTTGTTTTTTTTTAGTGAAGTGGCACTTCACTTATTACACCTGAATAGCCGCCACTGATAATAATAAAGTTTTAAGTCGGAATTAGGAAATAGCTTACAGCTCGGTTCTTCTACGCCTTTGTACCTTCCAGTTTAGAAAATAAGGCGTATACAGGGTGTTACAGAATGGTGTTAAGAAAATTTAAGGGCAGATTCTACTATTAACAATGTTTTTAAAAAGTTTAAATAAATATGGGTTCCTAAATTCCTTGTTTTTAAGAGACAGGGTGTTAAACTTAAAAAAATGTTTTTTTTTAACACGCTTTTATTAGCTTGGGTTGTAACTATCTATCTATCTATCTATCTATCTATCTATCTATCTATCTATCTATCTATCTATCTATCTATCTATCTATCTATCTATCTATCTATCTATCTATCTATCTATCTATCTATCTATCTATCTATCTATCTATCTATCTATCTATCTATCTATCTATCTATCTATCTATCTATCTATCTATCTATCTATCTATCTATCTATCTATGTAACGGAATCTTTGAGCCTAATTTTTATCAACTTCCAGCGATTCAATTTCTTTGAAACTTTGCACACGTATCAAGGACCGATGACAATGCCATAATTTAAAAACAGTCTCCCGTTATCCTGATTAGGACCGCCAGGATAAATAAATTCCTTTACAGATCCTCTGTGTCTCTTGACAAAATGGTGAAGGAATTTTTAGTGAATAAACTGGAGCATTTATTTTTAAAAAACTAATTGATATATCGAACTAAAAATGAAAAATAAATAATAGTTTAAAAAAACTAAAAACACGCTTTTATATGCAACCGAACTAAAAATTAGAAAATAATTTTTCATTACAAAGAGTTTGTCACTTCAGAATAAAAGCGTGGGGTGCTTAATATATTAAATGTTATAATTATTCTATTTGCAAATATCTATGAGGGAAAAGTTATGAAAAAATAGTAAAATGCACCGCACGCTTTTTACTCTGAAGTGACAAACTCTTTGTAATGAAAAATTATTTTCTAATTTTTAGTTCGGTTGCATATAAAAGCGTGTTTTTAGTTTTTTTAAACTATTATTTATTTATAAATAGCTTACAGCTTGGTTCTTCTATGCCTTCGTACCTTCCAGTTTAGAAAATGAGGTGTATACAGGGTGTTACAGAAAGGTGTTAAGAAAATTTAAGAGCAGATTCTACTATTAAAAATATTTTTGAAAAGTTTAAATAAATATGGGTTCCTAAATTCCTTGTTTTTAAGAGACAGGGTGTTAAACTTAAAAAAATGTTTTTTTATAAATAGCTTACAGCTTGGTCCTTCTACGCCTTCGTACCTTCCAGTTTAGAAAATGAGGTGTATACAGGGTGTTACAGAAAGGTGTTAAGAAAATTCAAGAGCAGATTCTACTATTAAAAATATTTTTGAAAAGTTTAAATAAATATGGGTTCCTAAATTCCTTGTTTTTAAGAGACAGGGTGTTAAACTTAAAAAAAAAATGTTTTTTTTATAAATAGCTTACAGCTTGGTCCTTCTACGCCTTCGTACCTTCCAGTTTAGAAAATGAGGTGTATACAGGGTGTTACAGAAAGGTGTTAAGAAAATTTAAGAGCAGATTCTACTATTAAAAATATTTTTGAAAAGTTTAAATAAATATGGGTTCCTAAATTCCTTGTTTTTAAGAGACAGGGTGTTAAACTTAAAAAAAATGTTTTTTTTATAAATAGCTTACAGCTTGGTCCTTCTACGCCTTCGTACCTTCCAGTTTAGAAAATGAGGTGTATACAGGGTGTTACAGAAAGGTGTTAAGAAAATTCAAGAGCAGATTCTACTATTAAAAATATTTTTGAAAAGTTTAAATAAATATGGGTTCCTAAATTCCTTGTTTTTAAGAGACAGGGTGTTAAACTTAAAAAAAAATGTTTTTTTTATAAATAGCTTACAGCTTGGTCCTTCTACGCCTTCGTACCTTCCAGTTTAGAAAATGAGGTGTATACAGGGTGTTACAGAAAGGTGTTAAGAAAATTTAAGAGCAGATTCTACTATTAAAAATATTTTTGAAAAGTTTAAATAAATATGGGTTCCTAAATTCCTTGTTTTTAAGAGACAGGGTGTTAAACTTAAAAAAAATGTTTTTTTATAAATAGCTTACAGCTTGGTCCTTCTACGCCTTCGTACCTTCCAGTTTAGAAAATGAGGTGTATACAGGGTGTTACAGAAAGGTGTTAAGAAAATTCAAGAGCAGATTCTACTATTAAAAATATTTTTGAAAAGTTTAAATAAATATGGGTTCCTCAATTTCCTTGTTTTTAAGAGACAGGGTGTTAAACTTAAAAAAAAATGTTTTTTTATAAATAGCTTACAGCTTGGTCCTTCTACGCCTTCGTACCTTCCAGTTTAGAAAATGAGGTGTATACAGGGTGTTACAGAAAGGTGTTAAGAAAATTCAAGAGCAGATTCTACTATTAAAAATATTTTTGAAAAGTTTAAATAAATATGGGTTCCTAAATTTCCTTGTTTTTAAGAGACAGGGTGTTAAACTTAAAAAAAAATGTTTTTTTATAAATAGCTTACAGCTTGGTCCTTCTACGCCTTCGTACCTTCCAGTTTAGAAAATGAGGTGTATACAGGGTGTTACAGAAAGGTGTTAAGAAAATTCAAGAGCAGATTCTACTATTAAAAATATTTTTGAAAAGTTTAAATAAATATGGGTTCCTCAATTTCCTTGTTTTTAAGAGACAGGGTGTTAAACTTAAAAAAAATGTTTTTTTATAAATAGCTTACAGCTTGGTCCTTCTACGCCTTCGTACCTTCCAGTTTAGAAAATGAGGTGTATACAGGGTGTTACAGAAAGGTGTTAAGAAAATTCAAGAGCAGATTCTACTATTAAAAATATTTTTGAAAAGTTTAAATAAATATGGGTTCCTCAATTTCCTTGTTTTTAAGAGACAGGGTGTTAAACTTAAAAAAAATGTTTTTTTTATAAATAGCTTACAGCTTGGTCCTTCTACGCCTTCGTACCTTCCAGTTTAGAAAATGAGGTGTATACAGGGTGTTACAGAAAGGTGTTAAGAAAATTTAAGAGCAGATTCTACTATTAAAAATATTTTTGAAAAGTTTAAATAAATATGGGTTCCTCAATTTCCTTGTTTTTAAGAGACAGGGTGTTAAACTTAAAAAAAAATGTTTTTATTATAAATAGCTTACAGCTTGGTCCTTCTACGCCTTCGTACCTTCCAGTTTAGAAAATGAGGTGTATACAGGGTGTTACAGAAAGGTGTTAAGAAAATTTAAGAGCAGATTCTACTATTAAAAATATTTTTGAAAAGTTTAAATAAATATGGGTTCCTCAATTTCCTTGTTTTTAAGAGACAGGGTGTTAAACTTAAAAAAAATGTTTTTTTTTATAAATAGCTTACAGCTTGGTCCTTCTACGCCTTCGTACCTTCCAGTTTAGAAAATGAGGTGTATACAGGGTGTTACAGAAAGGTGTTAAGAAAATTTAAGAGCAGATTCTACTATTAAAAATATTTTTGAAAAGTTTAAATAAATATGGGTTCCTCAATTTCCTTGTTTTTAAGAGACAGGGTGTTAAACTTAAAAAAAATGTTTTTTTTATAAATAGCTTACAGCTTGGTCCTTCTACGCCTTCGTACCTTCCAGTTTAGAAAATGAGGTGTATACAGGGTGTTACAGAAAGGTGTTAAGAAAATTCAAGAGCAGATTCTACTATTAAAAATATTTTTGAAAAGTTTAAATAAATATGGGTTCCTAAATTCCTTGTTTTTAAGAGACAGGGTGTTAAACTTAAAAAAAATGTTTTTTTTATAAATAGCTTACAGCTTGGTCCTTCTACGCCTTCGTACCTTCCAGTTTAGAAAATGAGGTGTATACAGGGTGTTACAGAAAGGTGTTAAGAAAATTCAAGAGCAGATTCTACTATTAAAAATATTTTTGAAAAGTTTAAATAAATATGGGTTCCTCAATTTCCTTGTTTTTAAGAGACAGGGTGTTAAACTTAAAAAAAATGTTTTTTTTTATAAATAGCTTACAGCTTGGTCCTTCTACGCCTTCGTACCTTCCAGTTTAGAAAATGAGGTGTATACAGGGTGTTACAGAAAGGTGTTAAGAAAATTTAAGAGCAGATTCTACTATTAAAAATATTTTTGAAAAGTTTAAATAAATATGGGTTCCTCAATTTCCTTGTTTTTAAGAGACAGGGTGTTAAACTTAAAAACAAATGTTTTTTTTTACATTTTTTAAATAGGTTTTACAGTTTTGTTTTATTTTGGCAATGTTACTTATGGCATTAAGGGGATAATTTATTACTAATCTAATTACATTAAACAAGTCCAGTGGTGTCTCGAGCGGCAACTGAAGAAATATTTCTAACAAAAAAGGGTACGCCACTGACTGTGTAAATGTGTGTAAATTTTGTGGTTTCTTTTGAGTAAGCAAATAAAAAAACAGACGTTTTGTCTTTTTATTTTTTTTTCGTATTTAGTTTAAGAGAAAACAAATAAACTCCACTTAATTGCATATTTTTAGACCATAAAAAAGCATTGCGGAAACTTTTTTTAAATTAGGTTTTATAATTTCTTGTTAGCAATTATGTAACAAAATCAATAAATACCCATTTAAATATGATTTATAGCCAATGAAACCATTTTTACTAAAATAAGTGATTTCGAAATTTTTCAGTTTTTTTATACTGTATCTTAATAACAAAAATTTGGGGACCCATGTTTATTTTAACTTTTCTGATGTAGTACCGCCCTTAAATTTCCTTAACTACATTCTGTAACACCAGGGCCGTATTAACTGTTTGAGGCGCCCTATAGGCTAGAATTCCCAGAGCGCCTATTCTTCCACCAAAAACATTTTTGAAGAGCAAAAAAAGGTCATGCCCTCCTTTTTGCGCCTATTTCCCTATTTTATTCTAAAGCACCTTATTCACAGAGAAATTATTCCCCAAAAATCCCCCTTAAACTTTTTTAAAAACTCCCCTGTCTAGCGCCTATTACTCCCCTGTTTGGCGCTTATTTTTTTCGTGGCGCCCTAGGCTGTAGCCTAGTCAGCCTAATGGATAATACGGCCCTGTGTAACACCCTGTAGATTTACTCTTTTTGAGTATTATGAACGATTAAGGATGTAAAAGAGCAAATCTTGAATTCAGGGACACAGCTTAAACATGCAATAAATAATTTCTAAGTATTTAACGCGACATATTTGATTTACTATTTAATTGATCGTGTAAAATGTAAAAGTCTCGTCAGACCTAAACAATGTAGAGCAAAGGTTCTATTTTGCAAACAAATTTATTATAACAGACTCAACGTATAGTAATAGTTTTTTTTTTAAATTTTAAGTAGTTGTCAAGTTAATTGAGTAAAATAAAAATTTATTTTTAAGAGAGTGTACATAAAGTAGAAAAAATAAGTAGGCCATGAAAATTGACATTTTACTTTCTTACTAAGTAAGGGGCTGTTCATAAATTACGTTAGGCATTTAGGGGAGGGGAGGGGAGGGGGTCGACATAAATCTCACCTAATCTCACCGTAGTGGGAGGGGGTTCTGTGTAAATATTACGTAATTTTTTTTCACTAGAAACAGGAAAAGTTAACGACATTTGGGCTGGTCCTCCCAGGAAAAATGTGTTCTGTGATGTAGTATTTCTTTTTGAGTTGAATGTCTTTTTTTTGCTCTTGGAAATTATTTGGACGACAGAATCAATTCCGGTTTAAGAAATGGTGCCTTTTTACATTTCCACAAAATCTCACGTGATATTGGTTATGGAGAGGGGGTTGAAGTAAAACTCATTAAATCTTACCAGAAGGAAAGGAAAGGGGGATCCCAAAATGAGAAAAAAACGCCTCACGTAATTTATGGGCGCCCCCTAATACAGAATATAACAGAATGTTGTTATAAAAATTTAAGGTCATCAGAAAATATAAAGAAAAGTTTATGTTTTTATAACATTGAGTCCGCAAATTTTTCGTTCTCAAGATATAGGTTAAGAGACATAAAAGCTGTATTTTTATTTGCCTAATCTAAAAAAGGACAAAAATTTTACACACAGTTTCACAGTCAGTGGAGTACCTTTTTTTGTTAGAAATATACCTTCAGTGCCGCTCGAGCCGTCACTGGACGTATTAAATGTATTTAGGTTAGGGATAAATTACCCTTTTAATGCCGTTAATACCATTGCTAAATTAAAACAAAATTGGTTAAAGAATATTTAAGATATTTTAAGGAAAACATTTTATTTTACAAATTTATCATGCTGTATCTTAAAAACAAACTTTATATAAACTTTTTTATATTGTGAATGGTAGAATCTACCCTTAAATTTTCTTAACAACATTTTGTTGCACACTGTATACTGCCGACAGTAAACCACATACGTACAGGGTGGCGCCTTTTCGTTGACCCCGCAGGGTATAGCGAAACCTAAAAGAGATAGAACAAATCTGATTGCGCATTCTTGATTTCAATTTTTAAAACAAATTTTAATGGCTAACTTAATTCGTTTTGGAGATGCAGGGTGTTTTTAAATTTTGTCAATTTGGTCAGGCTCTTGTAACTCGCTTGATATAAGAGATAGAGAAACAATGTAAAAAGGAGAGTTTTAAGAATTTTTCTTAGAATTCAGTGACGTACCTACATTTTTTTATTGACTTTTATTTTAAAGTTATAACACAAAGTTGGGTTATTTTAAATGGTACACCCTGTATATTTTATCATCATTAAAAAGGTCTTCCTAAAACCCGTAAAAAAATACCACATTGCTTATAGTTAAAAGTGAGTGGCAAAATATAAATGAAAACCTTCTACAGGGTGGCGCCTTTTCGTTGACCTTGAAGGGTGTAGCGAAAACTTAAAAATATTGAACGAATCTGATCGCGCATCTCGAATTCAATTTTTAAAACAAATATTAATTTAATGGTTAAAGTAAATCATGGCTAACTTGATTCGTTTTGGAGATACAGAGTGTTTTTCAAATTCGGTCAATTTGGCCAGGCACTTGTAACTCGTCTAATATTGAAAATAGAAAAAAATTGTAAATAGAAAAGTTTTAGAGATTTTTCGTAGAATTCAGTGGCGTATTTATATTTTTTTCATTGACTTTTATTTTAAAGTTATAACATAAAGTTGAGTTTTTTAAATGGAACACCCTGTATATTGTATCACCAATTAAAAGGTCTCTTTAAAAGCCGTAAAAAATACAACACTTGATATATTTAATTTGTCATAGTTTCGGAAATATAGCCATCGTCAGGAATGCGATAATAAAATGACATTTTAAAAATAAAACACCCTGTATATGTTATAACTGTTAAAAAGACATTTTAAAGACCTTTAAGAATTACCCAAATTTAAAATGATTTTCTCTAACAGTTTTGGAAATATGAGCTTCCAAATCTTAATGCGTACTTAATCTACTATTTCTTAGGTTTATATGGTCATATTTTGAAAACTATAAAAGATAAATTTATCAAATGTGGTATTTTTTTAAACCACCTTGAAATATCTTTGCGACGATAATATTAATATACAGGGTGTTTCGTTACAAAAAACCTAATGTTGGCTATATTTCCGAAAGTATTAAAAAATACATACATCAAGTGTGGTATTTCTTATAGATTTTAGGAAGACCTTTTAACTGATAATAAAATATGCAGGGTGTTCATTTAAAAAAACCAACATTGTGTTATAACTTTAAAATAAAAGTCAACGGAAAATTTAGGTACGCCACTGAATTCTGCGTTAAAAATCCCTAAAACTTTTCTTTATACATTTTTTTACCCTTAATATCCAGCGGCCAAATTGACGAAATTTAAAAAACACTCTGTATCACCAGAACGAATCAAGTTAGCCATGATTTACTTTCACCACTGAATTTGTTTCAAAAATCAAAATCGGGATTGCACAATCAGGTTTGTTTTATCCCGTCAACGAAAAGGCGCCACCTTGTACATTTCCTCATTTAAATTTTTAATGTTCTTCAAGCTTTCCCAAGTAAATGCTGGAGTCCCTCAGGGCTCAGTTCTGGCACCAACATTGTTTTTCTTCACATTAACGACCTTCTCTCGTCCACAACTAATTCCATTCATAGTTTCGCCGACGATAGTATCCTTCACTCCAGTTTTTAGGTCCCTAAACCCATCACTAAACCTGACTTGGAAAACAAACGCAGAGCGATGCAGATATCTCTTTCGCAGGATCTTAATTTAATATTGGATTGGGGCGCCAAAAATCTCGTCCATTTTAATGCATCCAAAACACAATCATGTTCCTTGTCGCGAAAAGAGTCATCAAATACTCATCCTCTACTTATGAGCGGCCAAGTTTTACAGAGCAAAGACACCTTCAATCTTGTGGGCGTCACATTTGAAAGTAACCTTAACTGGCATAAACACATTGTATCTATAGCCACGGCAGCTTCAAAAAAGCTTGGATTTCTCTTTCGAGCCAAAAAGTATTTTTCCGCTTCTAACTTATACACTTTATATGTGTCCCAAATCCAACCTCCCTTGGAATATTGTTCCCATATCTGGGGCATTGCGTCCCCCACAACCCTAAGCATTCTTGATTCTATTCAAAGAAGAGCTATTCATCTCATTAATGATCCTTCACTTACAGAAAGGCTTCCCTCTCTTGCCCATCGTCGGGTTGTGGGGGATTTATCGCTTTTATAGGTACTTTCATGGCTTCTGCTTTGCAGAATTGTCCAGTATAGTTCCTCCACTCACGGTTCCCAACAGGGAAACTCGTGGTTCCGCGCGTATGCATCCCTATACGGTCCAACTGGACAGGCCCCGAACTTCTCACTTTGTTCGTTCTTTTATCCCTAGAGTTTCTAGATTGTGGAACCTGCTGCCCGCGGAAGTTTTTCCTTCCCCCAAATCTTCAAGTATTTAAGTCCCGTGTCAACAAACTCCCTCTTACCTCGCTTAAGACACCCACGGTACGTTAGTATTTAGGCTTTAAGCCTTCGTGGTTTGTCCTAAGATATATATATATATATATATATATATATATATATATATATATATATATATATATATATATATATATAAAAAATGTAATTGACGTAAGAATATCCGAAATTTTCTAAACAAAATAGCACAATACAATGCAAGTTTTTAAAATGCGGACCATAGATAATTTTTTCACTACATTGGAATCACGGATTTTAAAATTTTAAATTATCTATGGTCGCCATCTTAAAAATTTACGGCCTATTTACACGTACAACATCTTTATTTTTTAGTTCATAACTTTTCTTAACTCTGGACATCCATACAACGATTTAATTTAACCTTTTCCTAAATAATATGTTGTTGAGATGTTAAGCACGTTTGTTAAAAAAATAATAATAAGATGAAAAGAGCGGTACTGTTTATTTCTTGAAGCTTTAAGAGTTGTTTATTAAATCAATTTAATATTTAAAAATGTTTTACAAGGTTAAAATTCTTGTTATTCTGCATGCAATTGTTGTTGAGAAAATAGGTGTTTGTTTATTTTTTTTGTACAGTGCTCTTCACCTTCAAATAACAATTCTTCAAATAACAATTATTTTTTATAAAGTCCATTCTTGTGTTTTGCCTTTGATAAACGTTTCAATCAGTTTTTCAATAAATATCAAAATGTCACTAAAAATAATTTATTTAATAGAGATTATTGAGAGAACAGTTAATCCTTCACCCATACCATTTTTCAAAACGCTTTTCATACATTTGAAACTTGTAAAACAAAAGACCTTTTATTTGAGCAGAAATTACGTTTTTAATTTTTTATCAGAATTTTTTTTTGCCAACTAATAAGTTCAGTAAAACTATAACAGTCCAGAAAATCGGCAGGCTAACATTAAAGCAAGAAACTACCACAATAAAACAATTTCACAAGCCAAAAACTCCTTCGATTATCCCATAAAAAAACAAAGTTCTTTCTTTCACCAATGGCAGTAAGTTTTCTGCTCCTTTGCCAAAAACATAAGTAGGAATTTTTGTGCCAGTTCTTTTCCAGCTTTAACTTTGAAAGATGAAATATTAGGTTTGTTCCAGCCAGTGCCGTATTATCCATTAGGCTGACTAGGCTACAGCCTAGGGCGCAATGAAAAAATAGGCGCCAGACAGGGGAGTAATAGGCGCTAGACAGGGAAGTTTTTAAAAAAGTTTAGGTCGGGTGGGGATTTTTGGTGACTAATTTCTCTGTGAATAGGGTGCTTTGAAATGAAATAGGCGCGAAAAGGAGGAAATGACTTTTTTTGTCATAAAATTTTAATTCGGGTGGTAAAGTAAGGCGCCTGGCACTCAAAATAGTCCCTACGGAGGAAAGGACCTTTTTTTCCCCTTCAAAATTTTTTTTGGAAAATAGGCGCTCCGGTAATTCTAGCCTAGGGCGCCTCAAACAGTTAATACGGCCCTGGTTCCAGCAGAATGTTGGATACATGTTAGCAACAATCGTAAAACGCAGAAATTGTTACAAACATTAGTCAGAAATGTTGGCAACAGTTTTCTGCTGGAACGAAAAATAAACAAGGCGTGCATACTGCTTATACGTCAATACAAGAATCGCCCCGTAAAGTTTGTCGGTTGAGTAACTGGACACCCTGTATGTATGTAGGTAATTTGATTGAAATTGATGAAAACTTTGATGTCTATTGGTGCCTAAACGGTGAGGTTTATCGACTTAAATAAAGAGTACCTATTTTTTAAAGTTTTTAATTGTCTATAAAATGGCACCCTCAGCTTTGCGATATCTGTCAAAATAAAAAGTTATGTTGTAAATAAATTTTAAGTTTTAGTTAAAGTGCCCTTTAGCGGTATTTTAAAAAGTAATTTTGTGTTAAAATTTTAGAATCTGCAAAGCCCAATATCAACTGGAAAAACCAAAATAAAAATTGAACTTTGACGGCTTGTAACTCGAAAACGAATGACATTTTGAAAAGAATTTATATGAAGCTCTACCCTTATTTTGTCAAGTAGAATCACCCCTTAAGTTTCGTAATCGATTTTTGAATCACCCTGTATTTCTGCAATTTTATTAAATACAAAACTTTTTGCACCGCATCCCCCTACATTTTACCAGCGAGATGCAAGGATGCGGGTTCGTTGCAGTTATGTGTAGCCAGACCTTTATGAGATTATTGTTTCGACTGTCCAATCTACTTGAGTTGTACAACCTATTGTAAAACAAGTTGCATAGCTCATAAGTTGTTTTAAAGGAAGAGGATTAGTGGGAACGAAAAGGGCAAAATAAAAGACGTTTAAGTTGGTCTGTTTATTTAGAAAATTATCCTGTTTTTTATGTATTATTATATCGTTGTAAACATTTTATTTTCCTACGGCAATGTTATTAAGTAAAGTAAACGACATTTTAATAATTGTTGGGTCAGTCTTTGTTGACAAAATTTACCAACAATAACAATTAAAATATAATAAAGTTGTAAATGTTAACAACTTCTTAATAGCATAATTCTATAAGTGTTTCCTTCCCTGTTAAGCTGTTATAATTCAATTAAGAAAAGCTCTCATAATTTTTAATAATGTTATTTATGTTTTTTCCCGCTAAACACAAATCTGAAGTCAAAACAAGCAAAAATTGAATTGCTGATGCCAAGGAGCACTAGCTTTTTTTTGTGCAAAAGAAAGAGGGTTTATGTTGCACAGTGGCGTAGCGTTCTTTTGAGGAGCCTTGTATCATAATGAGTTCGGAGGCCCTAAAAAAAATTTGAAGAGCAAAAACCCATTTCCCCACTTTCAAAAAACATTGTTTTTCTTATATCTGCATTGCTTTTTTCGTTTCTGTCAAAAAAATAGGCCCCACCGGCGGTGGCTACGCCCCTGTTGTTGCACTTTGTTTTAAATGCCCTTTAATACTCTGCTTAACGCCGCTTTGTTTTTTGAAAATCGGCCGTTTTAGACTTACAAGCCAATTCAATTAAAACCAAAACCGCACTGTTTGTACAGTATTTAAAGTAATTCGCCATTTTGTGGCGGCGGTCATCTTGGTTTTAATGTTTTCATAGTAAGCTGAATTCTGCGCGTCAAGCCCCTTTTATTTGATAGTACCCATATTGAAGTAGTTGTGAAAAAATATGTAATCCGCCATTCTGTGGGGGCGGCCATTTGGATTTTAGTTTTTAACACGCTTTTATTAGCTTGGGTTGTATGTATGTGTGTGTTAATTTTCACCAACTTTCAGCGATTCGATTTCTTTGAAACTTTGCACACATATCAAGGACCCGTGACAATGCAATAATCTGCAAACAGTATCCCGTTATCCTGATTAGGATCGCCAGGATAAATAAATTTCTTTATAGAAAGGAGAGTAACAGAGAAAGAGCTAGTGCGCGATCTGCGCATGCGTGCAGTTTCGGACGTACTCTCAGCATAAGGCTGACAGAAACTTGTTCGGAGTAGTTGCGTTCTAAAACCCCATGCAACAGTGAAGCTTTAAATTAAATGATTAGATTACGAAATAGTTCGTGAAACATTTCAATATCTCATGTCCGCAGAAAACTAATTGATATATCGAACTAAAAAATGAAAAATAAATAATAGTTTAAAAAAACTAAAAAACACGCTTTTATATGCAACCAAACTAAAAATTAGAAAATAATTTTTCATTACAAAAGTTTGTATTACAGTAAAAAGAAACAATGAATTATAATTATATACCTCAAAATAGAATTATAATAAAATTTAAGATAATAACAGAATAATTCACTTCATAATAAAAGCGTGGGGTGTTTAATATATTAAATGTTATAATTATTTCATTTGTAAATATCCATAAGGGAAATGTTATGAAAAAATAGTAAAATGCACCCCACGCTTTTTACTCTGAAGTGAATTATTCTGTTATTATCTTAAATTTTATTATAATTCTATTTTGAGGTATATAATTATGATTCACTGTTTGACCTTTTATTACTGTAATACAAACTCTTTGTAATGAAAAATTATTTTCTAATTTTTAGATCGGTTGCATATAAAAGCGTGCTTTTTAGTTTTTTAAACTATTATTTATTTCATAGTAAGCTCTATTCTAACAATTAGTCCCTTTTATTTGATAACCATATTGAGGTTGTAGTAAAGAAATATGTTATCCGCCATTTATTAATTATTTAATTTTATTATTAGTGTGTACTAAGTTTCAGATTAATCGGTCGTCAGGAGGGGGATCAAATTCTAATTACTAAATTTGACCCGAAGAAATAAAAATATCAAATATTAAACAGGTCAAGTTAAGTAAAACCGGAAAAAAGAGAATTCTAACTACGCCCTTACGTGTTTTTCGTTACTCTTTGTATATTTAACAAATGTTCCGGAACTGTAGGAAAGGAAGCATTTCTTAATTCTTCCTCCTCGAATAACCAATAAACTCTAAAAACTCTATTTAAAGATAAGACTTTGACCTATTTTTAACTTTTTTTTATCAACCACGCAATTTAAATGCGCGTGTTTAAAACAAACACAGAATTCATAACTAAACACATACGTTTTAATTTATGGTATATTGTTGTAAAATGTTTTTGAAATACAGCCGTGCCTACCTAATTATTTTTTTAAATTTTCCCTCATTCAAGTAAAATTCTTAGAATTAAGTACAATAGAAGCGTTTGAAAATAAATAATATTGATGTTTACAAAAATTATATGGTAAATTATGGTTTGAGGCGGGCTGTTTTCCAATCATAATAGGTTTGTTCCAGCAGAATGTTGGAAACATGTTAGCAAAAATCGTAAAACGCAGAAATTGTTACAAACATTAGTTAGAAATGTTGGCAACAGTTTTCTGCTGGAACGAGAAGTAAACAAGGCGTGCATACTGCATATACGTCTATGCAAGAAAGGTCCCAGCAAACACTGTTTGCCGGCAATGTACATTTTTCATATTGGCATTGATGGTAAAGCATTGGCAATTGGTGGAAATATTATGCCAACATCTTATACGCATTAAAAAGTCAACCCTAAATAAACACTTAATTGCCAATAAATTTTACATGCAGGCGAATTGCCGGCAAGCATACAAAAATGGAGGCATACCAATCCTGATTAAATAAAGCACGCGTTTTTGTTGCAGGCAAATAAATATTGGATTTTGAAGGCAAACCTTCAACGCATATTCATACTTTTTAAACCATATTATTAACATTGTTATTTAACTAACATTAAAGCAATTTTTTTGATCTGTTTTATTTATAATGGCAGCTAAACAACATTATTTTATGTTTTTTTACATAATGTTAATGGCCTTTTCATAACATTTTATTGTTAAAAATCATGCAAATAAAAATTAGGTCAAACAAAATGTTTATTATGTATTTTGAAGCGAATAAAAATAAAATGATGGTAAAATTAGCTACGTTAATTTCGACCGAAGGTGACCGCTTTGTGCATTTGTTTTATACGTGGTTTTCTAGCTTTTTAGTTTCTTTTTTAAAGAAAAGAGTTTTTAATAGACATAATTAAATGTATTCATTACCTAATAAGTGTGTGTTGTGTGATTAATTGGTGATGGCTAGTCGAGAAGGCAAGATATTCAAGTAGACTGTTAGGAGCTGTAAACATTTTGTTTAAAACCTTATTAAAAGTTTTAAAGACGTGTTAATAAAAAATATTATATATATTTAATTTTTTTTGACATACCGATAGATGGCGTAATGGACAATAAACTACTACGTTTCTGCAATATCTTCGCTTTTTATCGTCTAAACCGTACCCATTAGACAAAAATAATTCGAGAGCGGTTTGCGGTAGGTGATCTCACTTAGCTTTGAAAGAAATATCTTCGGCTAGTGTAAAAATCTGCATCTCCAAGTTGGACAGTGTTCCGAGGATGGTACTTTGCATTGCAAGGAAATTGCATGCAGTAAGGAGTTTTTTCCTATTTATATTTTCAAATAAAATATCGCATCGTTTTAGCTTTTAAAAAAAGTATATGCGACAATTTTCGTCATAAGACGTCAGCTTACTGATTGGGAGTATCTGCTTTTGCCCACATTCGCGTCTTTTTGTTATCTTTTTGCCAACAACTTATTAATGATGGATGCCATCATCCTAAATGTATTTTTTAACATAACTTATTAATGACGGATGCCATCACATTATCTGCAACACGTGGCCTAACAACGGCCAATTGCCCACTTTCGCGTCTTTTTGATACCTTTTGCCAATGCCTTGCCATTAAAGAGTGTTGGCAATGTCAGTAAATTTAATGTACAACACCGGCAAAAATGTTATATGGGGTTATGTTAAAAATTGTCAGTAATGTTTGAGGAAAGTTTGCAAACTTTTCAAACTGTTTCCAACATGTTTCCAATATCTTAAAACTACTGCTGGAACAACAAACAGTTGTATAATATTAGAAACATGGCACTGCTGGAACGACAAATTTGACGTGCGCAAAATCCGAACGGTTGCAAACATTTCTGACAGCCTGCTGGAACAAACATTTTACAGGGTTTTCGTTTATATTTTGCCACCCACTTTTAACTAAAACCAAGACAAATAGAAAAAAACGTTCTGTATAAAGTTTCATACTCTTTCATCTATTATCTTTTGAGCATAAAAAGAAACAAATCAACACCAAAAACTCAAGAAAACTGAGGAGGTAAACTTTTTTAATTGGAACATATAATGGAAATTATATCTACTATTTTTCAGATTTAAGTTGTTACCTTCATTTTTCTTAAGTTTTTAATGTTATTTTCTTTCTTTTTTATGAGCAAAGATATTCGATAAAAAAGTATGAAATTTTTATCCAGGATGTTTTTTCTATAGATAACCTATATTTAGATCTGCAGTGGCAAGAAGCATTTTTCGGATTTTTACGACCTCGCGCAGTAAACAAATCGAGGGTGAACGAACATGCGGACTTAACAGCCATGGCAAAATACAAACACCGGCACCCCGTGCCCTCCGTCCGCAGTCTGACCGTGACGCTCATTAGCTACCGTACTTCGAACGGAAAACCAGGGCGGCGTCGACAAATTCTTTCCGATAATGCGGATAGTCTGTTTGGCGTCAGGCGCGTTCACCCTCGATTGGCTTGCGCATAGACCCGTTTTTCGCTCTTGAAATGTAACTTTTGTTTCGCGCAGGTAATAACATTGGCAATCCATCAAGATCAGTGGTTTTTTCCCATCCTTTTTGGTTATAGTTAAAAGTAGGTGGCAAAATATAAATAAAAACCCTGTACATGCCCCTAAAAACCAACATTGTTTCTCCTTCACATCAACGACCTTCTCTCGTCCACAACTAATTCCATTCATAGTTTCGCCGACGATAGTACCCTTTACTCCAGTTTTCAGGTTCCTAAACCCATTACTAAACCTGACTTGGAAAACAAACGCAGAGCGATGCAGATATCTCTTTCGCAGGATCTTAATTTAATATTGGATTGGGGCGCCAAAAATCTCGTCCATTTTAATGCACCCAAAACACAATCATGTTCCTAGTCGCGAAAAGAGTCATCAAATACTCATCCTCTACTTATTAGCGGCCAAGTTTTACAGAGCAAAGACACCTTCAATCTTGTGGGCGTCACATTTGATAGTAACCTTAACTGGCATAAACACGTTGTATCTATAGCCACGGCAGCTTCAAAAAAGCTTGGATTTCTCTTTCGAGCCAAAAAGTATTTTTCCGCTTCTAATTTATACTCTTTAAATGTGTCCCAAATCCGACCTCCCTTGGAATATTGTTCCCATATTTGAGGCATGGCGTCCCCCACAACCCTAAGCATTCTTGATTCTATTTAAAGAGAGAAGAGCTATTCGTCACATTAATGATCCTTTACTTACAAAACGGCTTCCCTCTCTTGCCCATCGTCGGGCTGTGGGGATTTATCGCTTTTTATAGGTACTTCCATGGCTTCTGTTCTGAAGAATTGTCCAGTATAGTTCCTCTACTTACGGTTCCCAACAGAGAAACTCGTGGTTCCGCGCGTATGCATCATTATACGGTCCAACTGGACATACCCCGAACTTTGTTCGTTCTTTTATCCCTAGAGTTTCTAGATTGTGGAACCTGCTGCCCGCGGAGGTCTTTTCTTCCCCCAAATCTTCAAGTATTTAAGTCTTGTGTCAACAAACTCCCTCTTACCTCGCTTAAGACACCCACGGTACGTTAGTATTTAGGCTTTAAGCCTTCGTGGTTTGTTTAAGAATTTAAAAAATGAGGTTTTTCCTTTATTTCCCTAGGATTCGACCGGCATTAAACTGCACTCTTTTAAATAAAATATAATTTTTAAAATATCGTCCACGTAATCAATCCAAGTCGAAGATAAAACCATCTTTTTTTTAATTTTTAAAGTCGTTTGAAAATGCAAAACAGCGCTGTTTCCATTCTAAAATTACCTGGACGCCAATGCAAGCTATTTTTATTTATTTTTAATGTTTTCTTGTTAAAACCCAAGAGTGCATAAACCTCTTCATCGATAAATCAGCAAAAATCGCATCTCTACCTGACCCAGAGCTTTATAATGATTGAGGATGTTGTCCTTGGTCTTAGTTGCAACGGAATTTAAAGTTATATTAAGGAGATATAAACCAATTAATAAAATTGGTTTATTATGCATTTGGCATGCATATAAGGGACCATTTTTTTAAACTTTATATTCCTCGGTGGAAAATAAAATTGACTTTAAAGATAATATTTAATTTTCAAAAAATTCTAACATGAGATCTTTTTGTTTATTTTTATACGGGGTGATTGAAAATTCAATCACGAAACTTAAGGAGGTGATTCTACTTGACAAAATAAGGGTAGAGCTTCATATAATTTTTTTCAAAATGTCATTCGTTTTCGAGATACAAGCCGTCAAAGTTCAATTTTTATTTTGGTTTTTTCGCCATATTGCATTTATTTTTTAACTAATCCAGTTGATATTTGGCACACAAATCGGCCTTTGCAGATTCTAAACGCCAGAGGTACTCTTTGTTAAAGTTGATAAACCTCACCGTTTAGGCACCAATAGACATCAAAGTTTTCATCAATTTCAGTCAAATTACCTACAGACATAAAGGGTGTCCAGTAACTTAACCGACAAACTTTACGGGGCGATTCCAAAACAGAAAATAGAAAAAAACTTTATATAAACATATGTCCTAAACGTCTTAGTTTTTGAACTACGGTGTGTTAAATATTAAAAAAACCTTTTTTAAATATTTAACCCTTATTTTGTCAAGTAGAATCACCCCCTTAAGTTTCGTGATCGATTTTTGAATCACCCTGTATATATTTTTTTAAATAACGTTTTTTTGTATTCAAAAAGGGTATCAGCAATATTCATAAATTAAATCATTATATTTTTATAATCAATAGTTTATGACAAATTAATCCATATACAAATTTATGAGCCTAAAATAATAATATACCGGGTGTTGCTCCGTCGAGCGGGACATAGGGAATCCCATATAAATTTTGAAGTGGTCCAATATTGGCTCGCCTAATTATTTTAGAAGAAAATATAATTGGGATTTTTTAAAGAGCACAAAAAGTTGTACCCAGTGTACAAATTTCAGCTCTTCTGAGTCCGCGAGCTCAGAGATAAATGCTAAAATAAGTTACGAATCTCCTATCTTCTTACCCGTCTTGTATTATTAGAAGTTTATAATAAATATGGATTGTGGAGGGGAGGATAACTATCTTTATGGCGGACAAGTTAAAAAGTGGCAATCGGGATGTAGCAAATTGGGATGGCGCCACAGTAGCCAGTGGAGAGATTTTGGTATTTCTTTCCTTTTTTATTTTGTATCTATCTGTCCTTTTTCATTTTGTATATCACTCTAATAATTCATGCTCATTGGTTAAAAAATCTCCTCTGGCTGCTGTGGCGCCACCTTAAGTTGCACCTTTCGACGGACACTTTTTAAAACATTTAGATGGTTATCCTCCCCTCCACCATCCATAATAATAAAATACTAGAAACATTATTTAACCTCTTACCCTCAAGTTGTCAGATCAATGTCACATCTTTCTTAAATAATGAACTACTTAAATCAAGAAAAAATCACTATTATAAAATGGTTTTACCAGGGAAATAGTTATCGAAGAGTAGCGGACATTTTTGCAGCCTATTTTCCCAATAGGCCAATACTAAGTAAATCGACAATAGAACGGACGATAAAAATTTGAAACTACAGGCACAGTAATCAATAATTGCAAATGTGAAGAAAATCGACGTGATCTTTCGCCAAACGATTTTTTTCTATGGGGACATTTAAAAACTAAGCTACCAATACAAAATATGAAAATTTAGTCCAGCTAAGGAATGCTATTTCCGCTGAATGTGCCAGAATATCGATGTATCAACTAGCCAACGTAAGAAATGAGTTTTATAATCGTTTGGGTTATTGTCTGGCAGTTAATGGAGGAATATTTGAGCATTTGATTAAATCCTGATATTTTCGCCATAAATTGACTTCTTAATGTAGAAAAATTTGTTTTATTGTCTTGCGTAACTGTGAGTGCATGTGTTGGAATTAGCTGTAAAGTAAAATGAAATGCGAGGATTCTTTTGAAATTCCCGTATAAAATTGTTCAGTTTTGGCAATGACATTATAAATTAATGATCTAAATTGTCACTAATAAATCGATATGGTGTTTTTATTGTTGATTTCTAAAGTACAGGGTGTATAATGAGATACTACGTTGCAGAAGTATTAAGCAGTTTACTCTTTACTGGTTGGTTGATAAATGCTCAAATTTTCATTTTGGGTGGAACTTACTGTACTCTTCAATAAGTCCTAATTTTTTCTAAAATAATTAGGGGAGCCAATATTTGACTAGGTACTTCAAAATTTACATGGTATTTCCTATGTCCCGCTCTGACGGAGCAACACCCGGTATAAAAGTGCGTTACCCTTATTAATAATTTTAAAAAATAATTAATACAATTTTTTTATTTTTTCAAACCCATTTAACCACTTCATCACGACCGTCTTTCTATCGTGTAAACAACTATTTCTCATCAAAAAACTACCGGATGTTCTAGTACGATATTAACGTAAGTGATAGGTGCGTTTTCTCTAAAAATAGCATCGTCAGTACTTCTATAAATAAAATTCAAGAGTACAGTTTTAAAACTGGTATACCCGCTTAATTTTTTCGCATAAGACCTAACGATACTAATCTTCTTGTATCGGTGCATTCTGTTTTGTTCGATCTTTTTGCATTTTATTTATGAAATGTGTTTACTACAGACTGGTTTTTATAGTTTCTGTAGTGAAATCCCCATCTCAGTTTGTACAGGGTGTGTACTTATCTTCACTTTTAAAGCTGTTTTCACAGTTTGAAAGATTTCTTGAATGACAGTTTTTTTGCTACATTCTTCGTTGCTTGAAATTTTATTTAATGTTTTTACAGTTTGATTTTTTGGAAACAGCTTTTCAACTTTCTTAAAAATCAGTTATAAATGTCAATTTTGAAAACTCTTTTATTATTTTTATGAGTTTGTACCATAAAATCGTTGTAAAATTATACAGGGCTTTGTAAAAATTAAATGACAGTATAATTAACATAAAAATAACAAAAAAAAAATAAAACCGACTTTGAAAAATTAATAAAACTTACTAAAAAGTTAAAAATGTAAAAAAATTAAAAAAGAAGTCGGGTAATTACATATGGCATTAAAGTATAAAAAGCTTTTGTTTATTTAGTTATTAACATTGGGTAGTTTAGCACATACTATGCTATTACCCGATTTTTTAGTGAGTTTTAAAAATTACAAAAAAAATGTTTATTTTTTGCATTTTAGTTTATTATTATTATTATTATTATTAAATCGGTAAACATACAGAAACAACACACACTAAAAAACACTACTAGTACCTTTTTTAGTACGGTAAAAAGGGTAAATTTTACTCCAAGGTTGTCGATTCTGAATGCGCCCCTGACTCTTCTTTTTTCTTTATTATCTGAGCATATACTTATCTAGAGGCAGCTTTGCTGCACGAACAACGTACGGCAGAGAGGAAAAAATAGGTCTAGTACCTTTCCGGCTATACTAACTTGTTTTTTTATGGGACCAACGCGGAAGTGCATCACTTTTTTAAACAAAATATGAATTTTACATACATACAGGCAAATTAAGAACCTCCTCCTTTTTGAAGTCGGGTAAAAACATACAGGCGAATTGATAACCTCCTCCTTTTTGAAGTCGGTTAAAAAACATACAGATGAATTAAGAACCTCCTTCTTTTAATTGTCGGTTAAAAGATCATACAGTCGAATTTGGAACCTCCTTCTTTTTGAAGTCGGTAAAAAAACATACAGGCGAATTAAGAACCTTCTTCTTTTAATTGTCGGATAAAAAAATCATGCAGATGAATTCAGAACCTCCTTCTTTTTGATGTTGATTACAAAAAATCATACATTCGAATTGGGAACCTCCTCCTTTTAAAGTCGGTTAAAAAACATACAGGCGAATTGAAAACCTTCTCCTTTTTGAAGTCGGTTAAAAAACATATAGGCGAATTGTGAACCTTCTCCTTTTTAAGTCAGTTAAAAAAACATACAGGCGAATTGAGAACCTCCCTCTTTTTGAAGTCGGTTAAAAATCATACACATTGAGAACCTCCTCCTTTTTAAAGTCGGTTAAAAACATACAGGCGAATTGAGAACCTTCTCCTTTTTTAAGTCAGTTAAAAAAACATACAGGCGAATTGAGAACCTCCCTCTTTTTGAAGTCGGTTAAAAACATACACATTGGGAACCTCCTTCTTTTTAAAGTCGGTTAAAAACATAGAGGCGAATTGAGAACCTCCTCCTTTTGAAGTCGGAAAAAACATACAGGCGAATTCAGAACCTCATGCGTTTTAAAGTTGGTTAAAAACATACAGGCGAATTGACAACCTCCTCCTTTTTGAAGTCGGTTAAAAAAACATACAGGCGAATTGAGAACCTCCTCCTTTTAAAAATCGGTTGAAAAAAACATACATGTGAATTGAGAACCTCCTCATTTTTGAAGTCGGTTAAAAAAACATACAGGCCAATTGAGAACCTCCTTCCTTTTTGAAGTCGGTTAAAAAACATACAGGCGAATTGAGAACCTCCTTCCTTTTTGAAGTCGGTTAAAAAAATATGAAGGTGAATTGAAAACCTACCTTTTTTAAAGTCAAAACATAAAGGCAAATTGGGAACCGGAATTAAAAAGCTCCTCCTTTTTAAAGTCGGTTAAAAAACATACAGGCGATTGAGAACCTCCACCTTTTTAATATCGCTTTAAAAAACAAACGGGCGAATTGAAAACCTTCTCCTTTTTGAAGTCGGTTAAAATTCGGTCAAAACAAGCGACATATCCACAATAAATAAAAATCACTTTTGCATTAATTATCATAAAAGTTTAATAGTAATTTGTTATGGTAAATTTCTAGTTTATATTAAAGCCAAAGATGTCCTGGTAACATTTTGTTAAAATAAAAGATAGTTGCAGCAACAACTTAGTTGGCTAAAATGTAATATTTTCTAATTGTTGCTCCTAATTTTCTTATTGTCACTTGAACCACGTTTTCATTGATCCCGTAAATAATTATTTGAATTCAACAGATCCTAACTGAATAACACTTGACTTTTGGGTAGTTTCTAGTAAACTTCCAAATTAAAAAAAAACAACATTTAAAGTTCAAACAAAAGTAGAACTATTTGGTAAACTTTCCGCTTTTGACAAAATATTGAACATTTACAAAAAAAATATAGGAATTGTTCTACCTTTACCTATAGAAAAACGTATAGCATTTTTATTTTTGACTTTTTATTAAAAAAAAAACGAAACCTTAGAAGGGTCATATCTTCATCGAAAATTACGACGAAGCAAGGAAGATTAAGACACCCTGTATACATAATTAATTTAAATCTTACAGCGCATGTTAATTTTTTGCGAGATTTAGTGCTTCGTAAGGTATTAAATGTCCGTAGTAATTTATTCTCCTACAGGGCCGTAAATATTTCGTTGACGTTTATGTATTTTTGGTTTATCTTACATGCCCAACTAAAAAAGTTTGATTTCGTTGACGTTTATGTATTTTTGGTTTATCTTACATGCCCAACTAAAAAAGTTTGTGTTTACTACGAGGGGCACTAACTACTATACAGGGGTTTCCTAATTGCAGTAAAAATCATAAGGGCTTATTAACGAGAAGAAGAGGAGAGAAGAATTGGTCTTAATTGGGCAGCCTTTGGGAGACTTAGCAACATCCTAAAGTCAAAGATTCCAAATTCTTTAAAAAGGAATGTCTTTAACCAGTGTGTTCTTCCTGTGCTAACTTACGGAACGAAAACATTATCTCTAACTAAGAAGGTCGTAAATAAAATTCAATTTGCACAGAGAGCCATGGAAAGATCCATGTTAGGTATATCTTTAAGAGACAGGGTCTCGAATACCAGACCCTAGAAAGGACACCAGTAATTTTCTTTGTACCAGACTTCGCCAACTGTCTGGAGACACCATAGATAACCTACATTTAGATCAGCAGTGGCAAGAAGCAATTTTCGGATTTTTACGACTTTGCGCAGCGGGTGGACGAACATGCGCACTTAAAAGCCGTGGCAAAATACAAACACCGGCAACCCGTACCCTTCGTCCGCGGTCTGACCGCTACCGTACTTCGAACAGAAAACCAGGACGCCGTCAACAAATTCTTTCCTATAATGCGGATAGTTTGTTTCGGGCCGGGTGCGTTTACCCTCAACTGGCTTGCGCACAAACCGGTTTTTTCGCCCACAAAATGTAACTTTTGTTTCGCGCAGGTTATAACATTGGCAATCCATCGAGATCAGTGGGAGAGACTGACGCAATTGAGCAAATTACAAAGTTAAAGTGGAACAGATGGACAACAGGAAAGTTCAGAAATAAGGCCTTGTTTACTTTAAAATGAGTAAGCCTGTACATACAACATACAACTATTTTTGTGGAAATGTAATTTTCTCATCAAGCACATCTTTTATGAAGAGGCACTTTTTTCGTGAAGTTAGTATAAAAAGTTTCCCATTTGGTAAGAAACGCTGTAATAATTTAACGTGACAGAAACCTAACCTTAAACACTTGGTGGTTTAACAAAGGGCGTCTTTAGGACACAAAGTCCTTAAATGGTCTCCTATATAACATTTTTTGCCGGCGTTGTACATTTAATTTACTGGCATTGCCAACACTCTTTAATGGCAAGGCATTGGCAAAAAGGTATCAAAAAGACGCGAAAGTGGTCATTTGGCCGTTATTAGGTCACGTGTTGCAGATAATGTGATGGAATCCATCATTAATAAGTTATGCCAAAAAATGCGTTTAGGATGATGGCATCCATCATTAATAAGTTATTGGCAAAAAATGCGTTTAGGATAATGGCATTTATCATTAAATAAGTATTGCAAGTTTTATAAGTTGAATGTCCCAAAAGTTAAATAACATATTTAGAATTTTGTAATAAAAAAAAAAAATGAGAAAAAAGGCAGAAAAACTTTATCAATAAAAAAATGACATAATATAAATTTTTATACCGTAACAATAAACCAAAAAAAAAGTAAAAAGTATGTAATAAAATTTAAAAAAAGATAGTAAATCAAAAGAAAACACTTTAAAATAGTAAGTATTTAAGGGACACTTACACTCAACTTTTAGATCCAAAACATAGGGAGAAATATTTTAAAGGAGTTAAATGTCAAAAAAACTATTAAATATATATAATTTTTTTATTAACACGTCTTTAAAACTTTTAATAAGGCAACTCCCTGATTTCATATAATTTTTTAGGTAACTACAAATTTAAAAGATTTTAAACGAAATGTTTACAGCTCCTAACAGTCTACTTAAATATCCCGCCTTCTTGACTAGCCATCACCAATTAATTACACAACACACACTAATTAGGTAATAGAATACACTTAATTATGTCTACTAAAAACTCTTTTCTTTAAAAAAGAAACTAAAAAGCTAGAAAACCACGTAGAAAACAATTTCACAAAGCGGCCAAACAAAAGCAAGGTTGCTTCATCTGTCAAATTGTCAAATCTTGTATTTCGGCTAAGCGGGAAATTTGAATTTATCACCTTCGGTCGAAATCGTCGAAATTAACCTAGCTAATTTTACCATCATTTTATTTTTATTTTCTCAAAAATACATAATAAACATTTTCTTTGGCTTAATTTTTATTTGCATGATTTGTATCAATAAAATGTTAGGAAAAGTCATTTCCTTTAAATTATGTTAAAAAAACTTAAAATAATGTTGTTTAGCCGCCATTATAAATAAAACAGATCAAAAAAATTGCTCGAATGTTGTTTAGCCGCCATTATAAATAAAACAGATCAAAAAATTGCTCGAATGTTAGTTATATACCAATGATAATAATATGGTTTTAAAAGTATAAATATGCGTTGAAGGTTTGCCTTCAAAAATCCAATATTTATTTGCCTGCAACAAAAAGGCATGCTTTATTTAATCAGGATTGGTATGCCGCCATTTTTGTATACTTGCCGGCAATTCGCCTGCATGTAAAATTTATTGGCAATTGAGTGTTTATTTAGGGTTAACTTTTTAATGCGTATTAGATGTTGGCATAATATTGCCACCAATTGCCAATGCTTTACCATCAATGCCAATATGAAAAATGTATATTGCCGGCAAATAGTGTTTGCTGGGCTCTTTCTTGCAAAATGTTGCGATCTGTGGGAACTTTTAAGAAATATAAGTGTTTTTATTTTTTCGTCAAATGTTTGCTTATATTTATCGTTTTTTTAGAAAATTTGCGCAATAATATTGATCGTCTGTGGGCCGCTCTACATTGCATAAATTAATATTTAAGTTTATCCTAGTAGGCAGTAAAACATAACACTGATTTAAAGTGTAAAAAAGCTTCAAAGTGTTAAAAAAGTTACTTTTTTAACACTTTATGTAGTGAACTGAAGTACTTTAACTTCATGTTAACGATTAAAACACAGCATTTTTTAACGGACATGGAAAAATAAAAATTAATTAGGGTACTATTTGGCAAGTTTATACATATAATTAAAATACTACATACTTTTAATAATAACCATCTAACTTAGCATTATGTCAATGTTAGTCTAGTCAAACCTATTATCATTCATATTGTAATTTGACATAATCTATTCGTAAAACATATTCTTTAAAACACACTATTATTTAAAATTCCTAACCCTTGGCACGAACTTTTGCACCTTTTTTTTAATTCTAATTTTTCGTTTCAGATTACTCAGTACTTAGTACGATTGTGTATTGGTAAAGGCGGCAACATGGATATGAATATGTAAAGAAAAATTGTGAGAGTGCGAAAAAGTCGATTTTTTTCAAAGTTTTTCTTTCTGTGTACCATAAAGATATTTTTTTGTGGAATAGAATAGTTTGAAAAGATGAGTGTGTAAACGGAGTTTTGGACTAGACAATTAATTCTAGATAGGGTAAGTAAATAGCATCATGTATAGAAGGAACAGTTTAAAAATGTAAATTCGGTGCTCTTTGATAAGAAAAAAATCACAAAAAGTGTAAAGCAAATAAATCGACATGCTTGTCTTCGCGGCCGCCTTTGCTATATTTCTTTTATGATATTATGCCGGTTGATGCAGCTGGTCATCGCACTATGGGATAGAAACTAGTTTTTTGGTCAAAATTCTGAAACTTACCAATCTAACTTAAAATAAGGTGCTTTTTACTGGAAAAATATTATAAATTATTACAAATGCTTTTTGGAAACCTAAAACTTATTATATGTTATTATAAATTTACACCCCCTTAACACTATTATTTTTTATTGTACAAAATAAAGTAAAATGTCAGCTTGTTTGTTGATTGTTGTGTAATCAGTAATCCGATGATTATTATCTCATATGATATACAGGGTAACGACAATAGGTATGATTTTTTTAAATGGAATACCCTGAATATTATATCACCACCAAAAAATCTTTTAAAATGTTTTTAAAAAATACTTCATTTGATGTGTCTATCTGAATTAGTTTCGGAAATATGACCATCCAAATATGAAAAATAATTTTAAATTATTCTTAGAAGCGTAACAGAGGATACATTTTTCCAACTTTTTTTAACGTATAAAAAAAATAAAAAACACTGTTTTGTTGGGTAGATTCTGTGGAATCCATATCTTTCATCAGAATGCTTTTATCTTTTAGGATATACAGAGTAGGACAAAACATATTAAATTTTAAAATGGAAAACCTTGTAAATTATAAAAAAATCTTGTCACTGTCCTTACACTTAGAAGTAGCAAAAAGTAGGAAGGCAATTGTAAGTACAAAAACTGATAAAGAAAAAGGTAAAAAATCTTTGACAAAAGTAGCGAGACTTCGCGAGACTGCATCGGAAACACAACAATAGCTCTTATTATTTAAACTCTTTTACTTTTTTTTATTAAACAAGGCTAATAATAAACTAAGTAGATTAAATGTTATATATTTATGTTTACTTAAAATACATTTTCAAGTTTCTTATTACCCCAATAGAAGTCGTCATATTCTTTTTAATTTTGCGTACATATAGTTTGAGTATTTACTTTGAAATACACAGCATGAGCCATTAAAATTTCAAAGTTGCTTTTGGCCAAAATAATGGATTTCTATCCCATAGTGTATCGGCGCGTCGCTGTAAAGCATAGCGGCGCCTTTGTATAAAATAGTCCGATTGCAGGCGGCCTTTTTTTTGTATTATTTTCAGAGGGTACCGAATTTGCGCTTTTAAAATGTTCTTACTATACCTAATACTATGAAAAAACGCAATAAAGCAAAAATAAACCGACTTTAAATAAAATAAATTAAACTCGCTGAAAGGGTAAAAATAATAATATTAAAAAATAAGTCGGTTAATAACATCGATGGGTTTTTGACAAAACATCGTAAGCGACATTCGCCAATTTTAGGGAAAACGATTTTTATCTTTTCATTGGGATATTTTTAAAACAAAGTTGGTGATTTTTTGTATATACATGTACCTATACATAAGTGCACGGCTTTTATTTCAGGTCTCGGTTTTTGTTTAAAAATAACGCGATGTGAAGAAAAAATCGTTTTCCGTAAAATTGACGAATGTCGCTTACAAGGTTTTGTCAAAAACCCATCGACATAATAATATGTTATTAAAGTATTAAGCGAGTTTGTTTATTTAGACTTTTTTTTAATTATATTTGTATTTACTATACCTGTTTAGTGAGTTTTATTTATTGTTTTAAAGTTGGATTATTTTTTTTTGTAATGTTAATTTTTCTTTTTTAGTTTAATGGTATTCTTATTATTATTATTATTTAACCATGAACCTACACTTAAAACAGTACCAGTACCTTTTTTCTCTTACGTAAGCTATTCGCGCAAAGTGGCAATGCTGTCTCCAGTAGGTAATATATGATCCAGCCAAGGAGATAAACTTTTCAATAAGGAGCGCTTAGTTCTTTAAATTTGCCCGAAAATATAGGTTATGTTTGTGACGTCACCTTTTTGCCATAATATTTATTTATCTGACAAAATAAACCGATATTTGCATAAAATAAAATAAAAATAACTTAAAAATAACATAAAAATAGTTTTTTACCCTTAATAACGATTTAAACGTAAATTCCCTTTAAAAATAACCAAGGGTCAGTGACCCCTGGTGACAGGTTTAAAATTATCTGTAACTGCACTACTAATAACTATCCAATTTAACTATAAACTGTACAAACTAATCATATATAAAAGTTCAATGACTAAAAGCAAAAAATAAACAAAAACCGCGAAAAAAGCTTCCAGTACGATTGTAAACAAAGAAGTAGGAAACTGATATTAAACTTTCTTCCTGACATACTTATACGACTTATTAAAAGCATTTTTCTTAAAATCGTGAATGTTTTTAGGGCGGTAGGGAATATTTGAGTTATCAATAAAAACAGCTTTTTTAAAAGTTTAACACCCTATATGTTTGGAACAATGAATTTCCGGATCTATGTTAATATAAACTCTTTTTTCATAACGTTAACTCATGAATAAACCCTTATTTTTTTACCGCAATTATGAAACACTCTGTATAAAGTTGTATTACGTATTGTATTGTTTGTAAAACTCATACAAAATAAACACTTCTCAAAAAAAAAAATAAACTGACTGCAAAAAAATCTCACTGAAAAGTAAAAAATAATAAATATATAAAAAATGAAGTCTATTTAAAGTATAAAAAGCTTTTGCTTATTAAGTTATTAAGATTTATTAATTTAGCGCTTATGTTTTTACCCGACTAAACTTTTTTATTTAATATATTGAATTTTTAGTGAGTTTAATTAATTTTTTGCAGTTTTTTTATATGGTATTATTTGGTAAACACACACTAAAAAACACTACCAGTACCTCCTCTTTCTGAGACTACAGTAAAAAGCAACAGGGATGTGTAATTTGATTGGTTTGAAACGTTAAGACGGTCGTGCACTGTCACATTGGGGGTCATGGTTAGTTCTGGTTAGTTAAATGTTTTTTTAATAAAAAAACTAGTAAAAAAAGATTTAATTAACCAATCCCCCCACTAATTCGCTAAAAGGGTAAATTTTACCCCAAGGTTTTCGATTCTGAATGCACCCCTGATGTTTGAGCTCATACCAGTCTAGAGACAGCTTTGCCGCCCGAACAACCTACAGTAGAGAAAAAAACAATTCTCTCTTGGCGATCCTGACTTGAGTCAAATTTTCTTGCTAACCGTATTCGTCTCAGTGGTTTGAACCGTAATCTAAAATGACAATATAAAGTCAAATTTTCTTGGTAAACGTATTCGAAGAAGTGGTTTGAACCGTATTCGAAAATATAAATATTAGAATCAAGAAAATGTAGGTTTTTAAACCGTTGCGTCACAGCCCAATAAGTTTTAGGTTATGATTATGATTTTTATTTTTAAGGGTTAATTAATATGTATACTTTAGTTTACACTGGATATAAACATTTTTTATTTTCAATTTAAATTCATGTTAGAAGTTTACAAAAAATGACCGAAAAAAGTTTTTAATGAGTTTAATGTATATGCCCGCCCGACAAAGATAACTAGATTGTTTTTACACCATTGTCCGAGATGTATTTAAACACTGTTAAATACGTGACGTATATGACGTCACTGTTTAGCAAGAAAATGTAATGTATTTAATATTATCAATTTTAGGCGTTCAACCAATTATAACCGCGGTAATAATTGGTGACAACTTTGACGTATAATGCATTGTTTAAACGTCAACTTAACCGATTGGTAAATACCGTTTTAGAATTGGTTCTTTGCCTAACATTGATGTATGTTTTGAACCGTATTATCAACAAAAAATGGCTATAAATATTAGAATCAAGAAAATGTAGGTTTTCAAACCGTTGCGTCACAGCCCAATAAGTTTTAGGTTATGATTATGATTTTTATTTTTAAGCGTTAATATGTACTTTAGTTTACACCGGATATAAAAATTTTTCACTCGCAATTTACAATTATGTTAAAACTTTACAAAAATGACCGAAACAAAGTTTTTAATGAGTTCAATGCATATGCCCGCCGACAAGGATAACTATATTGTTTTTAAACCATTGTCCGAGATGTATTCAAACACGGTTAAATACGCGACGTACATGACGTCACCGTTTAACAAGAAAATGTAACGTTTTTAAAATGTTTTGAACCGTATTAACAACAAAAATGGCTTAAACCATTGTCCGGGATGTATTCAAACACGCGTTAAATACGTGACGTATATGACGTCACTGTTTAGCAAGAAAATGTAATGTTTTTAAAATGTTTTGGACCGTATTAACAACAAAAATGGCTTAAACCGTTGTCCGCGATGTATTCAAACACGGTTAAACACGCGACGTACATGACGTCACCGTTTAACAAGACAATGTAACGTTTTTAAAATGTTTTAAACCGTATTAACAACAAAAAATGGCTTAAACCATTCTCCGGGATGTATTCAAACACGGTTAAATACGCGACGTACATGACATCACCGTTTAACAAGAAAATGTAACGTTTTTAAAATGTTTTGAACCGTATTAACAACAAAAAATGGCTTAAACCATTCTCCGGGATGTATTCAAACACGGTTAAATACGCGACGTACATGACGTTACCGTTTAACAAAAAAATGTAACGTTTTTAAAATGTTTTAAACCGTATTAACAACAAAAAATGGCTTAAACCATTCTCCGGGATGTATTCAAACACGGTTAAATACGCGACGTACATGACGTCACCGTTTAACAAGAAAATGTAACGTTTTTAAAATGTTTTAAACCGTATTAACAACAAAAATGGCTTAAACCATTCTCCGGGATGTATTCAAACACGGTTAAATACGCGACGTACATGACGTCACCGTTTAACAAGAAAATGTAACGTTTTTAAAATGTTGTGAACCGTATTAACAACAAAAAATGACTAAAACCATTGTCCGGGATGTATTCAAACACGGTTAAATACGCGACGTAAATGACGTCACCGTTTAACAAGAAAATGTAACGTTTTTAAAATGTTTTAAACCGTATTAACAACAAAAAATGGCTTAAACCATTCTCCGGGATGTATTCAAACACGGTTAAATACGCGACGTACATGACGTCACCGTTTAACAAGAAAATGTAACGTTTTTAAAATGTTTTGAACCGTATTAACAACAAAAAATGACTAAAACCATTGTCCGGGATGTATTCAAACACGGTTAAATACGCGACGTAAATGACGTCACCGTTTAACAAGAAAATGTAACGTTTTTAAAATGTTTTAAACCGTATTAACAACAAAAATGGCTTAAACCATTCTCCGGGATGTATTCAAACACGGTTAAATACGCGACGTACATGACGTCACCGTTTAACAAAAAAATGTAACGTTTTTAAAATGTTTTAAACCGTATTAACAACAAAAAATGGCTTAAACCATTCTCCGGGATGTATTCCAACACGGTTAAATACGCGACGTACATGACGTCACCGTTTAACAAGAAAATGTAACGTTTTTAAAATGTTGTGAACCGTATTAACAACAAAAAATGGCTAAAACCATTGTCCGGGATGTATTCAAACACGGTTAAATACGCGACGTACATGACGTCACCATTTAACAAGAAAATGTAAGGGTTTTAAAATGTTTTGAACCGTTTTAACAACAAAAAATTGCTTTGGGTTTTTTGGAACCAATTTAAAAGTGCACTTTTTCAAATTAAAAAAATATTTTTAAGATCGGTTTACAATTGACGGAATAATAGCGTAACATACACACACAAAAAACATACAGGCGAATTGATAACCTCCTTCTTTTGAAGTCGGTCAATAAATAAGAACTAAGCTCTCACGTTTTGCATTTTTTAAAAATTAGGCCACACAAACAACAATCAAAATATTTGCATACGCAAATAATATTTTTTTAGAGATATAAAAACAATGACAAATCGTATTGTTTTGCAAATTGTTTTCAAATCAAACGATCGGAAGATATCAAAAGATTGCAATATCGTGTTTATGGCCTTGATCTAGTACTGACGCCAAATGAAATTGATATCACCCGTAAAATGACCCTTGCAAAAGAAAATACTACGTAATTTATAGAGCAGTAAAACGTCTGGTGTTTGGAAGTCGTTTTTACAAAAAATAAATAATAGAGAGACATGGGTACTTTGGTTACCGCCTACGTTCGTTATTTACGTAAGGCGCTATTTAAATACCGCATACGGTATTTTGTGTTTGTGTTTAACACGCTTTTATTAACTTGGGTTGTAACTATCTATCTATCTATCTATCTATCATCTATGTAACGGAATCTTTGAGCCTAATTTTTACCAACTTCCAGCTATTCGATTTCTTTGAAACTTTGCACACGTATTAAGGACCCATGACAATGCAATAATCTGCAAACAGTATCCCGTTATCCTGGTTAGGATCGCCAGGATAAAAAAATTCCTTTATATTATAAAAACAACACCTGTGTTGCCATCTTTGGCAACATCCCAAACTTTTCTCAGGAACTTTAGCTACTCTTGACAAAATGGCGAAGGAATTTTTTAGTGAATAAACTGGAGCATTTTTACATACATACATACATACATGCATATCGAACTAAAAATGAAAAATAAATAATAGTTTAAAAAACTAAAAAACACGCTTTTATATGCAACCGAACTAAAAATTAGAAAATAATTTTTCATTAAAAAAATATTGTCACTTCAGAGTAAAAAGCGTGGGGTGCATTTTACTATTTTTCATAACTTTTCCCTCATAGATATTGGCAAATATAATAATTATAACATTTAATATATTAAGCACCCCACGCTTTTTACTCTGAAGTGACAATATTTTTTTAATGAAAAATTATTTTCTAATTTTTAGTTCGGTTGCATATAAAAGCGTGTTTTTTAGTGCTTTTAAACTATTATTTATTAGAGATATGGAAGACGCCGTATTACGAACGGTTAATTACACCTATCCGCGAATTTACAAAATTAAAAAGCAAATAATCGTTTAATGTGCGAATACTAAACTTTTTTCCGTTATTTCAAACACATTTTACTGTAAATTTTCCGATTTTTCCAGATGAATTTTGACTAAGTCATTCTTTCAGAAAGCCAGGTCATTGTCGGCCGACAATCTTAAGCTTTTGTTTCTTTTCCACCTGCAACATTTATCCAAAAATAAAAAGCAAGATTTTATCAAAGATTAGTAGTTTAACTTTACTCTGTGGCTCTATTACAAAAATATTTGTAGAAATCGTCGAAATAAATAATATAACCTTAAAAATAAACAAAGAAAATATTGTGCGCATGGCAATTCTATTAGCTATTTTAAATAGCACGCGGCGTTATCAGCCCGCAAATTACTCCATGCGGTAACGTTATTACCACCAGTGACGGTAAAAATCGAATCGCGCATAACTTAACTGTCATAATAGTGCTTACGTTAATACGACATGACGTTACAGCACCACGCATATCTCTCAATATAAAAAAATACCTTAAACGCTTTTATTATTGTACTAAAAGCTAAAAAAATAATTCGGTAAGTCCTAGCTACCAAATCACACCTAATCTTCTCATTAATCTGGGGTATTGATCAGGCAAATTATAAAATCGTTGGGCATGTAAAATTTCTTTTATAATATTTACTCTGGATACGCTTTGCCCAATGCCCAATTTAATACCAACCAACTGTTACCAATACCCCAGATTGATGAGAACATTGGTGCGATCTGGTAGCTAGGACTAAAGGATATTTTTTAGCTTTTAGTACCATAAATCCGTTAAACAATTTTTTTTTCAATGCAATTTATTTAGTTTTGTTCTTAGTTCATTTAATGCCTCACTGTAACTAATCAACGATTTTATTATTTGTCCGATCAATACCACAGATTGAGGAAAAGATTAGTACAATCTGGTAGCTACGGCTTGCCTGAATTATTTTTTAGTTTTAATAGATAACCTACATTGTTTTTATTGTAATAAGACATAATCAAAACCGTTCAACATATTTTTTTAGTTAGTTTTAAGTTTTCTTGTTAGTTGATACTTCCCAAACTACCGAGTTCATTTATTTTATGATAAGCTCTATTCTACTATCAAGCCCTTTCAGTACATACCCATATTGAGGTAGTTATGAAAAAAAATATGTTATTCGCCATTTTGTTGCGGCAGCTATCTTGGATTTTAATTTTTTTCTATAGTGAGCTAAGCATCTAAGCTACCAATGAAACCCTTTCATTTGATACCCATATTAAGGTTGTTGTGGAAAAAATATGTAATCCGCCATTTTGTGGCGGCGGCCATCTTGGATTTTTATTTTTTTCTATAGTGAGGTCTATTCTACCAATGAAACCATTTTATTTGATACCCATATTGAGGTTGTTATGTGGAAAAAATATGTAGTCCGTCATCTGTGTGGCGGCGGCCATCATGGATTTTTATTTTTTCTATAGTGAGCTCTATTCTACCAATAAAACTATTTCATTTGATACCCATATTGAGGTTGTTGTGTGGAAAAATATGTAGTCCGCCATTTCTGCGGCGGCAGCCATCTTGGATTTTAATTTTTTCCATGATGAGCTCTATTCTACCAATGAAACCCTTTCATTTGATACCCATATTGAGGTTGTTGTGGAAAAAATATGTAATCCGCCATTTTGTGGCGACGGCCATCTTGGATTTTAATTTTTCATCGTGAACTCTATTCTACCAATCAAGCCCTTTAATTTGATACCCATATCCAGGTTGTAGTGAAGTAATATGTCATCCGCCATATTATATTGGCGGCCATCTTGGATTTACAATCATAAAAAATGTATTGTATTGCCATCAAGAAAAGGAGCGTGTACCAAATTTCAGATTGATCTGTCGGCAGAAAGGGGGTCAAATTCCAATTACTAAATTTGACCCAAATAACAAATAATTAACAAATATCAAATAAATAAACAGGTCAAGCTAAGTAAAATCGTTAAAAAAATACGATACTAGTGGTATTCTTTGAGGCGTGATAAGTGTACAAACTGATAGAAGTGAAGCTGATAACATTCTTTTGAAACTTATGTGTCTAACCTCATTCTGAATGTTTATTGGATAATATTTCAAACGGTATCAGTCAAGTGATCAAATGCTCATGATCACTTGCAGGTAAAAGAACTGGGGAAAGTGAAACTGATAATTTCTCAAAAAACACCACTACTAACTGCAACAAATGTTATGGTGCACCAAAAGGGTTCGAACCACTGTTCAAACACTATCCGACAGAGACGCTTAGCCTAAATCGCGAAGAAGCTGAAGGGGAGTTTATAATAGGGCTGGCAAAACCGGGAAAAACAAAACCGGTTAACCGGTTTAAAAAGAAACGGTTTCGGTTAAAACCGGTTAACCGAATATTTAAAAACCGGTATTAAAAACCGGTTTTTAAAACCGAAAACCGAAATCGGTTTTTAAACCAAAAACCGAAAACGGTCTTTAAAACCGAAAACCGAAAACGGTTCTCAAAACCGAAAAAAGGCTTTTCTAAACGTAAACGACTGGTTTATATATGACTCTTTTCAACCAGCATATTTTAAAAATGTTTAATAATGTTAAAAATACATTTTAATAAAAATAAATATTTTTTGTACTATATTTCAAAAATTCTTACTAGAAACGTTGTCTTAGGTTAAATGAACCACCCTATATAATCTGTCAACCAATATCCAATTTTACAAAAATGAACGGTTTTTCTTTTTTAGATATAAACCGCAATCAACCAAAATCCTATTAATTGATATTCGAAGAACCGCTTTTCGATTTTGGTCCGATTATCCTAAAAACCGGTATTCGAAAACCGACTATCCGAAAAAACGGTATTTAAAAACCGCTTTTTAAAACCGGTTAACCGGTATTCGAAAACCGGTTTTCAAAAACCGGTTAACCGCTATTCGAAACCGGTTTTCGAATACCGGTTTTCGGTTTTGGCCAAAACCGCGGTTAACTGAAAACCGGTTTCGGTTGCTAGCCCTAGTTTATAAAAATATTGTTTTGTTTTTCAATTAATAGAAACCTGATTTAATTAGGAATACTAACAAATAAAAATACAGTGATGGATCTTTGACCAAAATTTCCAAGGCCATCCAAATGTTTAGAACGCAATTCGATATTTTTTTTCTTTTACATCACATTTTTAGAATCAAAGTAAAATATGATGTTGACATACTATATGGCTATTGAAGGCGATATAGTTTAAAGATAATAACATTTAAATAAACAAACAATAAATTCCAAAATCTCAAGTCAACAGTCCAATAATAGAGGAGCCTAAGTGGGGATTTCAGATTTACTACAGCGCGGCAGATTAATATACAAGAGGATACCTTGTATTTTTTTTATACCCGGGTGAGTACCTCCACAAAATATAAGCCCCGCATATAAGGCCGCCTATCAAGGATAACTAAAAATATATGTATACAGTGTTTCCAAGATAAGGATCCTAAGCATGGGAATTTCAGTACCTATTGGAGATACAGCTTAGGTTAAATTAGGAAAAGTTGTTTTTTTAATGATTATTTACATGCCGTTTAAAAACTTGAAAAATTTTCATGGCCTGCTGAGATATTTGGCAAAAACGAAAATTTGACTAGATCGATTTTATTTTTTTCTGTCTTTATTTGAAGAGATATAAAAACTAATAACACTTTTTCATTGGCACTTTTTAGCTACTACATGATGGTATTTTTAGATTTTAAACCCGACGTTTCGTTTTCAAGAAACCATCATCAACTTTATTTCTTTATATGGCTCGAAAAAAGTAGACCCTGTAACCGATCTCATTTTTATTACAAATTCAACGATGTATCTCATGTCATATTTTAATTTTTAGTTAAAAGAAAAATTGCATTTTTTCTATTCTTTTAAAGTTATTTTTAAGTAGGCCTTGCAAACAAATGCTTGGACTTTAATACCTGTTACCGTATCTGCAACATAATTAATTATCATTATAAAATAGTATTTGTCGTTATTGCCCTGTTTGTCAGGTTTTTTTTTAGAGCAATTGTTCTTATTGTTACTGTTGTCTTTATACGCAATAGGCATTACTAGGCTCAACAAAATCCGCGTGTTAAGAAAATATCGAAACATCAAGAACGTTTTGGGTTGAATATGTGGTGTGGAATTTAAGGAACTAAAATACCAGGTCCATGTATTTACCATGATTCATTAACTGCAGAAATTATACATTCATTTATTTTTGCAGCACAAAATGTAGCATGTTAGCATGCCAAACTTATCTTCATGGCTGCATTCTGCATATTCGACCGTAATAATACAATAAAATATTAGCTATTTACCAATAAACAATAATAGAGAAACAGTAACAATAAGAACAATTGCTCTAAAAACAACAACTCGACAAGCAGGGTAATAAGGACAAATACTATTTTATAATGATATTAAACTATGTTACAGATACAGGTATTAACGTCCAAGCATTTGTTTGCAAGGCCTACTTAAACATAAAATAAAAAAATGGATTTTTTCTTTTAATTAAAAATTAAAATATGACATGTGGTACATCGTTGAATTTGTATTAAAAATGGGATTAGATACAGGGGGTACTTTTTTCGAGCCATATAAAAATAAAGTTGATGATGATGAATCTAAAAAACCATCATGTAGTAGCTAAAAAGTGCCGATAAAAAGTGTTATTAGTTTTTATATTTCTTCAAATAAAGTCAGAAAAAAATAAAATCGATATAGTCAAATTTTCGTTTTTGCCAAATATCTGGTACTGAGACTCCCATGCTTAGAATCCTTATCTTGGACACACTGTATACAGACTGTCTACGGATGGAGTTAACAAGAGGACAAATGGACCAAACATTTCATTTTTCAAAAAAGTCATTCTTCATAAAAATTTTTGCTTGTAGAAAAATAGGATTCACGAAGAGAAAATGTTAATTTTGTATACAGGGTTTGCAAAAACTTAAAAACATGATTTTTCCAAGAGTAAACTACCTGTATTTTTTATTTTTAGCAAAATGTCTTTGAAAAATTTATTTAGAATCATGTTAGTAATTGATAAAAACAATAATACAAATACAATAATTTAAAATCCATAATACCACAAAAACTAGCGTTTACAGTTAAAAAATATGTTTTTATGGAATTTGAAGAAAACAGGTGCTTGAAAAGCAAATTATAAAAGTTTTTAGATCATTTTATTATAAACATTAAAAATAATAAATTTTTAATAACTTCTAAATTAATTTTTTAAATCTTTTTGACACCCCTGTAATTTTAATAAAGTTATTTAAAATGCCATTCTAAAATAATCCCTATTTAGCATCGTGGGCTCCCCTACTACAAAGAAATATTTTTTTGACATATTTTGTATTGGTTTTAATTAGAGTAAGACTCATGAAATATGGTTGATAAAATAATTTGCTGCAGTTCAATAGACTAGACATAATAATCTATTTAACATTTCACAGAAGATAAGAACAGAATTCACATAAAAATTAATGAATGTCTCATTATCATAGTATTGGCCGTCAAAAATGTTAAAGAATAAAGTAGAAATATAAGGCAATCTTATGTCTAAAACCAGTGGTGTCTCGTGGCTAAAATTATGTGACTGAAAAGAAAATAAAATGCTTGAAATGTTCAAGAGCAATATTTGCTAATTCGTGAAAAGGACCGTCATAGTCAACTTTTGAGCTGGTGTAAACACCCGTTCCCTCTCCAATTAAAAAATAATATGGTCTTTTTATGATAATTTCTATACCAATTTAGATATTTTTGAAAAAATTGGGGAACGCCTATGCATCAAAAGAAAGTTTTTGACATACAAGAAAAAAATACCAGTGTCGTCTATAAGGGGTTAAAAAAATATTTAAAAAAACGGTACGCCACTGCAATATTTTTAAAAATGTCCATTTAGTTTGAAACAAATTTGATCTCATGACTTTTTAAATTTAAATTACGGTTTTTGTGTAAATAAACAAAAAGCATTTCTCGGCATGGATTAATCCCTATCTAATTGAAAGAATAAATAATAAACGTGATTTTTTGACCGCAGAATTTAAGAAAAGCCGTCCAAAATGACCATGTTCAGGTATATATGTTTACTAGACAATCATTCAAGTACATCAAATAAAAAAAATCAAATTTGTTTTAAACTAAATAGAAATTTTAAATAATATTTTTATTTTAGAAAAATGCATTGGCGTACTATACTTTCTTAACTAATATTTACCTTAAACCCTCCATGGACGTCACTGGTAAAAATTATTGTATGCCAAAACATGTCCTTGACACATGAATCTACGTTTGTTTATTTATATCCATAAGGACAACTAGAAGCCCAAATTTCATCAAGCTAGCTCAAACGGTTATAAAGATATAAAAGTCCAAAAGTCGTCAAGTTTCCATTGACTGACTGATATGTAGGTCAAAAATCTAACGCACTTCCAGATGACCTAGAAAGATGAAATTTGGAATCCAGTTCGGTACTTGTGTGTAAGCGTAGAAAAAAACCTTAAAATAAAAAAAGTACAAAAATAGGGGGGTAGGGGAGGGTCACCATCCAAAAAATGTTTTTGAATTGTAGCGTTTAAACCGTTACAACTAGATATCTGAAACTAAACCAATATATGTATTATTATATTTGCTATATAACAGAAATATATACATAAAATTAGGTTAAAACATACATAAGTGGTGTCCCCATACTAAAAAGCTTGTAATATGCGCTATTAGACAGCCGTTAAATATCGCCCGGACTTAGTTAATTAAAGCATAAACAGGAATGCGATGTTAAAAAGATAGCAGATAATGAACGGGCAATGCGTACTGTTACTTATAGCATAAAAAAGAAAATAATGCAGCGGAAATGCAAAAAAATTAAATTTAAATTCCTGTCTAGTTTTCTTTACAAAAAGTAATGATATCCCACCAAAAACATAAATGTAAATTGATAAATGAAATGAAACCTATGCTTAGCTGTGGGCTTCACCGCAAAAAGCATGGAGATCTTAATGAGTGCCACTGTACAAAATTCAAATATGTAAGATGTCATACAAGCAGGTTAGATTTGACTTGGCCAGTCTGTGTCAGAATTTAAGAAATATTGTAAAGTGATGTAAACAGCAATTGTTATGGGTATCCAACACTGATTTCGATGGATAGCGAATGCTATTACCTGCGCGAAACAAAAGTTACATTTCATAGGCAAAAAAACGGGTTTGTACGCAAACAAATCAAGGGTAAACGCGCCTGGCGCCAAACAGACTATCCGCATTATCAGAAAGAATTTGTCGACGCCGTCCTGGTTTTTCGTTCGAAGTACGGTAGCTAATGAGCGTTATGGTCAGACCGCGGACGGAGGGCACGGGGTGCCAGTGTTTGTATTTTGCCACGGCTTTTAAGCGCGCATGTTCGTCCACCCTTGATTTGTTTACTGCGGCGAGGGCTAGTGGGACTTAGCCCCCAAAAAAGGAAATTAGACAAAATTGCCCCCCAAGATTTCCCCGAAACTTATGTGACTAAAACCTAAAAGCGATAAGAGAAAGCGATTTTTATGTCAATAGTGCCACTTTTACCTAACTGTAGGTCATTTTTGTGGCAGTAATGACAAATAAATCCCTTTATCATTCCCAATTTTTGTGAAAATCTGGAAGCTTGCCTCATACCTTTCGGGACTACGAAGACTCCAGCCCTCCCTAAAAACCGAAGCAAATTGCGCCTATGGCGAGGTCGTAAAAATCCAAAATGCTTTTTGCCACTGCGGATGTAAATGTAGGACATCTATGGTATCCAATGAACAGGGCCGTATTATCCATTAGGCTGACTAGGCTACAGCCTAGGGCGCCATGAGAAAAATAGGCGCCAGACAGGGGAGTAATAGGCGCTACACAGGGGAGTTTTAAAAAAGTTTAGGGTTTGTTTAGGGATTTTTGGTGACTAATTTCTCTGTGAATAAGGTACTTTGGGAATGAAAAAGCAAATAGGCGTGAAAAGGAGAGAATGACCTTTTTTTTGGTTTTTTGGTCATCAAATTTTATTTCGGGTGGTGAAGTAAGGCGCTACGTAGGAAAAGACCTTTTTTTTGCTCTTCAAAAATGGAAAATAGGCGCTCCGGGAATTCTAGCCTAGGGCGCCACAAACAGTTAATACGGCCCTGCCAATGAAAAAAATGGAGTTTCACACTTGTTTATAATTTTATTTTGTTTCTAAAAAAGCATACATATTTGGATTTTGTACAAAACTTGGTACTCACTTAGATCTCCATATTTTTTGCGGCGAAGCCCACAGCCAAACATAATTTTAGTATTGAACTTGGATTACCTGTTTTACATTTATGTTTTTGATGGGATATTAAATTAGAAGTCCCAGTAATATTAATTATTTATCCTCGTACATTAAAATTATCTTATGCAAGATTTATTTCAATGTTTTGTTCTTTGATCTCTTGTGCGTTATATCAAGAAAAGGCTATAAAAACTAATACGTAATATTATGACTGACAATTATCCTTTCTACTAGTAGTAGTACTACCGTAGCCCAAAGCTATTTTTGTTTATAAAATGCGTTGCATTGTCTGCTAAAATCAGGCCATTTATATTAATAATAATTAATATGTTTAAAAAACAATTTTAACAATTTGATTAACTAACTTCCAAAACTAATTTTATATTTAAAGCAATTAACTATCTCTTTTTCAAGATAACCTTTTGGTAATATAAATATTAAACTGGAATGATCTCTTACAATGTCAAGAAATTATTATTTTTAAGTGTGTGTTTATTTACTATTTTTTTTTAAATTTCGAAATAAGGATATGTTAGTGTCCATTTGTTAGAAATATGAATTATCGCGAATTATTTTGGGATACATTTTGGAATCAAAGCTGATGATCAATCCAGTAACGTCTAGAATTTGCGCATTTCATTTTGCATTGTTTTGGAAGTGATATTTCTTGAAAGATGTAATTCCAAATGTTTTTTATTTATAGTAAAAGAATTTATAACTTAAGAATAATTAAAAACTGTTGTGTGAACGGTTGTTCTACTAATACAATAAACTGTATATCTCCGGCACTGAACAATATGGCCGAAAATGGGAAATGTGACGTCATAACACGTCAAACAATATGGCCGAATGTCACGACCCTATATAGACCGACTTTGCAATATAATCGTTTTTTATATAGAATGAAAACTCTATGTAGAAGATATTATTTCGTTTTTTAAAAATATAACTTTTTATTAAGATTGTGTTTTTGGATTTTCCTGATATTTACATTAAATTTACGTATCTTGTGTTATGTTAAATTTCTTGGAAAATGCGATAGGAAAACGGGTTTTTAGTTTAATTACTACCTAATCTAATAATTATTATTTTTGAATTTGTTAGGTAATTTCCGGCTTACGTAACATTATTTGAAAAATGGGGACATACACGTAATGTTAAATGTTTTATAAACTGCGCGCTAAAATATTCATTTAAAACAAACATAGAAATTTGACAAAAAACTAAATTTTGTCTCCTTAAAATAAGATTATTATTTTGTCTTTATATCAGAAGCGTTTAAAAGGTTTTTCTACTCGCGTGCGAAAAAGTTCACTTTTCCGCGCGCATTTTAGTTTTGAAAGACTGGGCCATATAAATAAAAAGAGGCGTTTGCTTATAAGTATAAGGCAGTGTTTTTCAACTGTGGGGGTCGCTAGAAGCTTCTGTTGGGGGTCGCGAAACGTCGAGAAAACTATTTGTTGCAAAAGAATAACTTAAGTTTAAAAAGATAGATTTATTAAGAAAATGGTACTCGAAAGAAATTTACTCGTAAATATTTGCATGTTAATGAACACAAATTAACAAAAAACTAAAATCCTACAACTACTGATCCATCCCAATGCCAAGGCTTATAGATCAAGTTTTTGCTACAATTAAAGTCGTTCTCTAAAGATAAGTGATTTCTTTGCATACACGTCAATATCATTTTCATGTCAGGTGTACTGTATGTAGGTATTTCCTGTGAGTAATGACATTTTTAAAATGAATTCTGAGTCATAACTCTGAATTGATCATTCTTCTTCTCTTCTTCTCTTCTCCAAATGGCGTTGGCTGCCTCTCGGCGCCGTTCACCAGCTCATTATGTAACGACCACAGGCGGCGAACTCTAGACTCCCTGATAGTCGTTTAGTTTTCTTATGTTAGTTATCTTGAACCTCTGAACATGCATAAATTGCGGCTATCTAGCCAGCGGCTGCTACTGGTATCGCGCATAACCGTCACTTTCACTACTGACGTATTTCCGCAGGCGTGCGCACCTCCTCGACCATACGAGGACACTATGTGTTCAACACCAAAACGTAAAAACCTCAGGCTTTAGGAATCTTCACTCACAGCGCTTAGCCCCAGAAGAAAGAAGCCCCAATTTAGCGTGAATCTTTTTCGATCCCCAAGGGTACAGCCACGCTCGTACGATGCCTTCAATCGCCTACCCGGGAGGTCTATGTAGACGTCTACGCAAACATGAACCGCACTACTCGAAGATCGCGGAAAGAGTCTGGATTGATCATCAGCTTTGATTTTACCCAGTCTTGCCAACTTTTCTCCGTGGAGTGCCCTTCCTTGCGTCCCCGACCCCGAACCGCCTAAAAGTTGAGGATATGTCGCAACCTCATAAATATAAACTAACCTTGATTATATTGCACTTTTTTCAATTTTTTAAATTTTTATTGGTTTGTGAAACCACAAATGTTTACTTATTCTTTAAAAAATAATTACTTTCAGTTCTATTACTTCCAAGTATATCTTTATCACTTGACAGATGCAAATTTTAAAAGAACACGAAGTGATCTTTTGAACCATTTCTGAAAATTTCGATTTTTACCCTGTTTTACACAGATACATAGAAAAACGAAAACGCAGCTAATAATAAATCGGAATCAAAACAAACAACATTTTCTTAACAAGTGTTTTCAAAATCGAATTAAACAAAATAAAAGCATTTTTTTATTTTGTTCAAAATCCTGTACCGCGGTCCGCCAGTTGGTGAACCATGGTCTAGATGTTCTTTTGAGACAATCAGCTTATTAATGTTATCATCGTCTGTTTAGAGGGCTGGCTTTGGACCATTAAACTTCCGAGGAGATATAGGTCTTCAGCTAGTTCATCTGCTTTTCTATTTTCTTGTATTTCTAATTCCTGAGTGTTTAGAAACCCAGAGAAGTTATATTGTTTTTGACGGCAATTTCTTTTAGATTGTTTAGGCATTTTACCGTTTTTTGCAATTTGATGTTTGATATATTTAAAAAGGGTTCTGATGAGTGATGGAAGTATTCGCTTTGTCCATAATATGTCAGGGCCAAACCTGGTATTATATGGATTTTACATAGAGCGCGATCATGTGATTTCATATTATATCATATGGCCTCTGTACTATAAGAAATATAAAAGGGGCTTAAGTTCAGAAGCTCTTTTATTAAAGATCATCAGTAGCATACCATCAGATCCAGAGAACTAAAATCAACGATGCGTTTGGCCTTTCTACCCACAATTCAGGAAATTTTAAAAATTTCATTTTTGATTGTTCCTTCTATACCGGGTGTTGCTCCGTCGAGCGGGACATAGGGAATCCCATGTAAATTTTGAAGTAGTCAAATATTGGCTCCCCTAATTATTTTAGAAAATTACTATTAGGACTTATTGAAAAGCACAGTAAGTTCCACCCAAAATGAAAATTTGAGCATTTTTCAACCAACCAGTAAAGAGTAAACTGCTTAATACTTCTGCAAAGTAGTATCTCATTATGCACCCTGTACTCTAGAAATCAACAATAAAAACACCATATCGATTTATCAGTGACAATTTAGATCAGTAATTTATAATGTCATTGCTAAAACTGAAAAATTTTATACGGGAATTTCAAAAAGAATCCTCGCATTTCATTTTAGTTTTCAGCTAATTCCAACACATGCACTTACAGTTACGCAAGACAATAAAACAAATTTTTCTACATTTAGAAGTCAATTTATGACGAAAATATCTGGATTTAATCAAATGCTCAAATATTCCTCCATTGACAGACAATAACCCAAACGATTATAAAACTCATTTCTTACGTTGCTAGTTGGTACATCGATATTCTGGCACATTCAGCGGAAACAGAATTCCTTAGCTGGACTAAATTTTCATATTTTTTATTGGTAGCTTAGTTTTTAAATGTCCCCATAGAAAAAATCGTTTGGCGAAAGATCCGGAGACCTGGCTAGCCAAGATATTGCGTGGTTCGGGCCTATGATGTCGTTATTAAATGCGTTGTTCAAGTATTCGCGCACAGCTCTGGTACTGTGTGCTGGGCAGCCATCTATTTGATACCAAATCTCTTGATTTTCACGAGCAAGGTTGTTCAAAGCATGCAAAATTTGTTCCTCTAAAAGTTCCATAAAGTACTCCGCATTCAAATTTCGGTCAAGGAAAAGTGGTCCAAGGATATGGTGGCCGAAAATTCCCGCCAAAACATTAATTTTTTGTGAATATTAACTCCTTGTCTCAACAAATCGATTTTGGTTTTCGTTACTCCAGTACCGGAAATTTTAAATGTTGGGTTCGTTGTTCAGTGTAAAAGTGCATTCGTCAGTATAGCAAATATTTTGTAAAAAACCTCTGTCAGTGTTTGTCCTCTCCATCATCTTAAAGTAAAATTCCTGTCGTCGTATTTCGTCTCCGCCTCTTAATTCTTGATGTCTTTCGTACTTGTAAGCCTGGTAATTACATCTACTTAAAATTCGAAATATTGTGGTGTGGTCTTGTCCAGTAATGTCCTCCAGTTGTCTCGTGCTAATGTTTCCTTCAGCCTCCTCTACACAAAGTATCATGTCTAAATCCCTCTCGTTTTGTACAATTTGTATCTGATTTTCACATCGATTTTTTTCACATTTGCAATTATTGATTACTGTGCCTGTAGTTTCAAATTTTTTATCGTCCGTTCTATTGTCGATTTACTTAGTATTGGCCTATTGGGAAAATAGGCTGCAAACATGTCCGCTACTCTTCGATAACTATTTCCTGGTAAAACCATTTTATAATAGTGATTTTTTCTTGATTTAAGTAGTTCATTATTTAAGAATGATGTGACATTAATCTGACAACTTGAGAGTAAGAGGTTAAATAATTTTTCTAGTATTTTATTATAATACTTCTAATAATACAAGGCGGGTAAGAAGATAGGAGATTCGTAACTTATTTTAGCATTTATCTCTTAGCTCGCGGACTGAGAAGAGCTGAAATTTGTACACTGGGTACAACTTTTCGTGCTCTTTAAAAATCCCAATTATATTTTCTTCTAAAATAATTAGGGGAGCCAATATTGGACCACTTCAAAATTTATATGGGATTCCCTATGTCCCGCTCGACGGAGCAACACCCGGTATACGGCTTCAATTATGAACAAATCATTTCAATAAATGTTCTTATCGCATACGGTTAAAAGTCTATATAAAGCGATTTTTAAAGAATTAAACTTTTAGTTTGTACTTGTGAAGATGCGCAAGATCTTTCCGCGTATTGTGAAAAAGTTCGATCTGCTTGAAACGCATTTTCACTGGCTTGCGGCAGTTTTGCGATATCGAAAATTTTAATTTTTTCTTTAAATTTATTATTTAATTTATTATTATTGTTTTATTTATTGAGTGATATAAATAAGTGCTATTTATTAAGAGAATCTAGTCCGTTATTTTTAAGTAATTTATTTTATTAGCTGTTAGTGTGATTTGATTGTGTCTTGGTCCTATTGGGCTAAAGCCCAAAAAGTAAGTTACATATCCTTTATTTATTTTATGTTTTACCCATCTATTATTGATCTGTAATACCTTAGAAACAGAATATGTTATGGTAGCAATAATACCTGCTATCACACCTAGGGCATTATAAGCGGGCATTATGATAATGCCCGCTTATAATGCCCTAATGCGCTAATATGGAAATTTTATTGCTTATCCAATTTTATTTCTCTCACAATAAAGATCAAGTTTATACAAAAAATAATTTTTCTTTAAACAATACTAAAAATTAAACTTTATTTCCAAAATAAAAATTACAATTTTGAAATGTCCCGGAAAATGTACCTGATCCCACTATAGAATGGTCGGTGTTTTTGTGATGGTAGCAGCGGTGGTAGCACTAACGCTATTTTGTATAGAAGAACAGTCCATTAAAGAATTTTCAATAGTCGATACGGAATTAACCTCGGAATTAACTGAATTGGCAATCATTTTGGCTACTTTGTTTTTGGATGAAATACTTTCTTCTATATATCCTTCAGCTACTGAAGAGCTTTTCCATTTCCCATGTTGTTTTAGCGTTTCAAACTTTCAAAACTTTAGACTTCTTCGGAACGTATCCTTTCGACTTAACTTTTAAAAAAGATATTAGACGATGGTATTGCGAATTGGCTATATTTTCATAGACCATCAACGTAGACCTTAGGGTGAAATACTTGGTCCAGAGAGAGTTCGGACTGTATTTTTCCGACTAAAAATAATAAAGTTTGTTAAACATATGTATTAAAATAAAATCAATAACTTACGAGTTCCTGAAAAAGTTTTTTTTAAATACCTTTTAATTGACTTTTTAGAGAAAAAACTAAATTTAGTGTGTCAGCTTATTTTATCAAGTTCTTCAAAATAGTCTAATACAATTTTGTTGTAAAATAGATAAAGGAGCCATTATTTAAAAATATCAAAATTTACATGGGATTTCCAATGGCCAGCACCACCCAGTATGGGTCAGACCAGACAATACTTGCGTGAACGCATAAAACGACATGACACAAAATTAAGCTGAAATTTATTTATTAATTTATTTACAATTAATTATTCTTAAAGGTATTAGCTAAAAACATAGGTTTTATTTATACAGGGCAAGTAAAAAGTAGTGCAACTTTTAGTAACTGGTATACGATTAATTTTTTAACCAAACACATTTGTCAAAAAATACGAAAATTTGATTGTATGCGGTATGAAGAATTTCTAGCAAATAAACGGAAGTTGGACAAAACTTGATTGGACGTCTGCGGTGTGATATCAAAAATGTTATCAGATTTCCTAGTTTAGCATATACCTAATAACATAAATATGTTTAATCGAATAACCCATTTATTTTGCTTGCATTTAACTGGACGTGTTAATTGTATTAATATTCCGAGTTTTCAAAATTCCATTTTAACTAGTTCCCGAAATATGTATAACAATTTTCTCAAAATCTGTCAGCAGCAAGCGGTATTTCAGAAAAGGTTTTTATCCAAAAGCATGTAATATAATGATTCCAAACCAGCCACTATATTAAATAATCAATATCGATTTATGACAAGATCGGGTATTTATTTTGTGTTCTGTAGAAAAAGTCTTAAAGCTAGTTCATACAGACGCGAAAAGCGAATTGCGAAACGCGAATTTCATTCTCATTGGTCAATTTCACATAAAATTAAAGGCGGGTAATTCAAAATAAAGATAGTTTAAAGATGTTGCGAATTCGCAAAATTTAAAATCTAGTGGGCGGGAAACTTGAGATCATTTTAATTTCTGGCGAATATTCGCGTGCGCACATGCGTAGAAACAAGAGGGTATTTGTCATATGTTATTTCAAAAACAATTTGTTATTGTTATTTTTATGTCATTCTATAAGCTGTTTGGAACGTTATTTTTTTGTTCATTTTCTTAAGTATTTTGTGTTTTTTGATTTGAATGTATATTAACATTTCTAGCTCTTTTTATTTATAAAAAATTTGCAGCGTTTCTACGTCTTAGTTGCTAAATAAATGTGCTATATTCTTTATTCATCATATCAGATAAATGTTATATTATTAAAAGAAAATACAAAGAACATCGCAAAAGAACTCAAGAGTAGCGTCACCACCGAAATAAAAACAATATAGAAATTTGTAGGTTATGTTGTTGATTGTGGTCTAGTATTTCGGCGAATTTCGCATCTGTATTAAACATGACAAAAAATGCGAAATTTTTGGACAAATATTCGCTTACGCAATTCACTTCTCGCGTCTGTATGAACTAGCTTTTACTCGAAATACCGCCTATGTGGTACCGAATTAGGTCCGGCCACAAATAACCGCACCGAGCCCGGATTCACTGTGATAGAGGAGAGTGGACAAATTAATTCGGAAAAATTCAAAAGCACTTTTCATGCCCTCAATAATATAAAAGCATTTTTGTCAAGCTAAGTCTATTGTTTTATTTATGTATCTCTTTGTTTAAATAAACATATTTTCATACTTATCTCTGTTCATTTTTATCCAAACTTTGAATGTAGTATAGGTAAAAGTCTGGCAACACATAACCAAACCGAGTCCTACAAGACCCGCACCGTAGCACGACCGTGTCTCATACGGTCTGAAACATGCCCAGCCAATGAAATCATACGTGTATCGGATAGCGCCGATGTTTCCCGAACTAAGCTTTGAGTTTACCGGGCGTCACGTTTTATTTCAGTTTATTACGTATAAAAATTAAAAGTTAGTGGTTAAAGGTTAGTTTGTTGCAAACACATAAATATAAATACAAGAAAATGTGATTTAATATGTAAGTATTAAAAATTTAAAATTATATAAAATAAAATAATATGTTAGTAAAAACTATTAAAAAACCTATAAATTGAATACATTTTTATTTTTTGTTTGAATAAGTTTTTTTTATTAATATTTCGAGAAATCAAATAAATTGTAAACATCACAAGTGCGATACAAACTGACTAATTAAAAATGCGTCGCAGTCGACGCGCCGTGACGTACAACCGTTGGTCGGTGATGTTTGTTTACTTGTTAAAATGCGGTGCGGGGTATATGGCCGGGCACGGAGCGGTGATATTAAGCCTACGAGATTTGATTACAATGGTACATTTTAAACCCAAGACACGGCCATGCTACGGTGCAGGCCTCGGTGTGGTTATGTGTAGCCAAACCATAACACTTGTTACCTCATTTATAAAGGTTAATTTTACTATCAGGTGTAATTTAAAGCGTGGTACAATTGACTCATATTACTTCAGTCTAATTAAATACAAAAATTTTTGCACCGCATCCCCCAACATTCCACCAGGGAAACGGACGGCCTCGGGCCCGTTGCGGTTATGTGTGGCCCGATCTTTATTCGAAATAGAATGCTCTTTAAGGATATGTAAACGAGCCTCCTTGTTTCATTAAAAAAGAAGTTATGACCATAAATAGGATTTTGCAAACTTTGACTCCAACCTGGAGAAGTCCCAAGAAAACAAAAGATAATAAATTTTATTTTTTCATGGCTATTTAACTTAAAATAAACCGTTTTAGCTTAATCATAGCACTCTAGATTGGAATTTAAAAAATACATTTTTGACAGCAGAAGAGTCAAAAAAGACATGAAAGGTATCGTTGTATTCAGAAAGTCATATTCTATCAAAATAAGATAAAATATACCAGGGGTGCCATTTAAAATTTGAAAGTAGTAGTCGTTTCCAATTAAACCGAAAGTAATACAAAACAAGTGAATAGATCAACACATTCACAAATATGTCAAATAACTAAATATTAAATTTAATTTTTCGATTTTAAAAGGTAAAAAATTTAAAGGGGGAACCACCTGTTAGAAACACCCGGTATAGTTTAATAATATGCACCGACTTATACAGGGTGTAATTTCATTGATGGCAAAAATACAGGGTATGATTCCTAAGCTTATTTTAAAAAGAAATGTTCATATGAAAAATATGTCCTAAACGTCTTAACTTTTGCGATACAGAGTGTCAAAATTATCAAAAAACAAAAAATTTCGAAAACACTTATTTTAGTAAAAACCTTATTTAAATAAGTATTTATTATTTTTGTTACATAATTGCTAATTAAAAATTATAAAACCTAATTTTTAAAAGAAAAAGATCCTGCAAAGCCTTTTTATGGTCTAATAATATGTAATTAAGTAAATTTATTTTCTCTTAAACTAAACAAGATACGTAAAAAAATTAAGAGACATAAAAGCTGTATTTTTATTTGCCTAATCTAAAAAAAGCACACAAATTTTACACACATTTCCACAGTCAGTGGTGTACCTTTTTTTTGTTGAAAATGTTTCTTCAGTTGCCTCTTGAGACGTCACTGGACTTATTAAAGGTAATTAAGTTTGTATAAAATTACCCCTTAATGTCAATAATAATATTGCTAAATTAAAACAAAATTTGGTAAATAATAGTTAGGATATTTTAAAAATAGATTTTTTTTTGGAAATTTTAACACTCTGTATCTCAAAAGTTAAGAGGTTTAGGACATATGTTTACATGAACTTTTCTTCCTAAAATAAGCTAAGAAATCATACCCTGATTTTTAGCCATCAATTAAATTACAGCCTGCATGTAGAACTAATCAAAACCACTTGTGAGAAAGACCCGGTATAGTCACGTGTATAAACTATAAACCTAATCAAATACTCTTTTTAACTACCCAAAACTATCTTGCATGATTTTGCCAATATTTTGTATGATAATTTAACTGCGTGCAAGTGATTTTGATATATTTAACATTGACTAATTACTTTATGTAATAAAAACCGCGCTATCGCACTGAACATCATAACAAACAAAAACGTTGCTTAATTTTGGCAAAAAAACACACATTTTTAATGGTTTGCCAAAATTATTCTAATATTATCACAAGAAAATGTAACTTTGAATTTATTGGCATATTTTGTTCAGTAGTGCACATCTTTTGTGTCTCGAGAAGCCTTGAAAATTTAATATAAATGTGTGTCAGTGGCGACTCGTTGGTAGTCTAATAGGGAGAGATTTTTACATAAAATAAAAGAAAATAACATACGTCATTATTTTGATTTAGGTAGGTATACTTGACTCCATTTTTTTTATTTTAGGCAGAAATAAATTTTAATCAAGATTGTTATAATATATATATATATATATATATATATATATATATATATATATATATATATATATATATATATATATATATATGTTGTATATATAATATATGGGTGGTGGTAGAATGTTGTCAAGAAATTTTAGGGGCAGATTCTACATCAGAAAATATGAAAAAAGTTTTTATAAACAGCGGTTAGAAAATTTATTGTTCTCAAGATACAGGGTGTTAAACTTTTAGAAAAACTGAAATATTTCAAAAACCCTTATTTTAATGAAAATTGTTAGACTATATACCGGGTGTTGCTCCGTCGAGCGGGACATAGGGAATCCCATGTAAATTTTGAAGTAATCAAATATTGGCTCCCCTAATTATTTTAGAAAAAATGCTATTAGGACTTATTGAAGAGCACAGTAAGTTCCACCCAAAATGAAAATTTGAGCATTTTTCAACCAACCAGTAAAGAGTAAACTGCTTAATACTTCTGCAACGTAGTATCTCATTATGCACCCTGTACTCTAGAAATCAACAATAAAAACACCATATCGATTTATTAGTGACAATTTAGATCATTAATTTATAATGTCATTGCCAAAACTGAACAATTTTATACGGGAATTTCAAAAGAATCCTCGCATTTCATTTTAGTTTACAGCTAATTCCAACACATGCACTCACAGTTACGCAAGACAATAAAACAAATTTTTCTACATTTAGAAGTCAATTTATGACGAAAATATCAGGATTTAATCAAATGCTCAAATATTCCTCCATTAACTGCCAGACAATAACCCAAATGATTATAAAACTCATTTCTTACGTTGGCTAGTAGGTACATCAATATTTCTGGCACATTCAGCGGAAATAGCATTCCTTAGCTGGACTATATTTTCATATTTTTATTGGTAGCTTAGTTTTTAAATGTCCCCATGGAAAAAAATCGTTTGGCGAAAGATAACGCGATTTTCTTTACATTTGCAATTATTGATTACTGTGCCTGTAGTTTCAAATTTTTTATCGTCCGTTCTATTGTCGATTTACTTAGTATTGGCCTATTGGGAAAATAGGCTGCAAACATGTCCGCTACTCTTCGATAACTGTTTCCCTGGTAAAACCATTTTATAATAGTGATATTTTCTTGATTTAAGTAGTTAATTATTTAAGAATGATGTGACATTGATCTGACAACTTGAGAGTACGAGGTTAAATAATTTTTCTAGTATTTTATTATAAACTTCTAATAATACAAGGCGGGTAAGAAGAAAGGAGATTCGTAACTTATTTTAGCATTTATCTCTTAGCTCGCGGACTGAGAAGAGCTGAAATTTGTACACTGGGTACAACTTTTCGTGCTCTTTAAAAAATCCTAATTATATTTTCATCGAAAATAATTAGGGGAGCCAATATTGGACCACTTCAAAATTTATATGGGATTCCCTATGTCCCGCTCGACGGAGCAACACCCGGTATAAATAAACCTTATTTAAATGAGCATGGTTACATACTTGCTAATTAAAATATTATAAAACATAATCTAAAAAAATTTCCGGCAATGTTTTTTAATGGTCCAAAAATATGCAATGAAGTGAATTTTATTTATTTTATTTTTCCTAAACTAAACAAGATAGTAAAAAAATAAGAAAAATAAAAGTTGAATTTTTATTTGCTTAATCTAAAGAACATAAAAATATATATGAACTTAATTTCATATTTTCATTTTTTTATCTTTGGACAAACCACGAAGGCTAAAAGCCTAAATACTAACGTACCGTGGGTGTCTTAAGCGAGATAAGAGGGAGTTTGTTGACACGGGACTTAAACACTTGAAGATTTGGGGGAAGGAAAGACCTCCGCGGGCAGCAGGTTCCACAATCTAGAAACTCTAGGGATAAAAGAACGAACAAAGTGAGAAGTTCGGGGCCTGTCCAGCTGGACTGTATAGGGATGCATATGCGCGGAACCACGAGTTTCTCTGGTGGGAACCGTGAGTGGAGGAACTATACTGGACAATTCTTCAGAGCAGAAGCCATGAAAGTACCTATGCCCCAGATATGAGAACAATATTCCAAGGGAGGTCGGATTTGGGACACATATAAAGTGTATAAATTAGAAGGGGAGAAATACTTTTGGCTCGAAAGAGAAATCCAAGCTTTTTTGAGGCTGCCGTAGCTATAGATACAATGTGTTTATGCCAGTTAAGGTTACTTTCAAATGTGACGCCCACAAGATTGAAGGTATCTTCGCTCTGTAAAACTTGTCCGCTCATAAGTAGAGGATAAGTATTTCATGATTCTTTTCGCGACAAGGAACATGATTGTATTTTGGATGCATTAAAATGAACAAGATTTTTGGCGCCCCAATCCAATATTAAATTAAGATCCTGCGAAAGAGATATCTGCATCGCTCTGCGTTTGTTTTCCAAGTCAGGTTTAGTGAAGGTTTAGGAACCTGAAAACTGGAGTGAAGGGTACTATCGTCGGCGAAACTATGAATGAAATTAGTTGTGGACGTTGATGGTGAAGAAGGAACAATGTTGGTGCCAGAACTGAGCCCTGAGGGACTCCAGCATTTACTTGGTGAAAGCTTGAAGAATGGCCGTCCACAATAACTGATATACGTCGATCAGATAGATAACTAGAGAGCCAAGTACAGAGTTTAGTTGAAAGACAATAGGAGGGAAGTTTATTAAGTTAAGTGCGGCATGCCAGACCTGGTCAAAAGCTTTGGATATATCAAGAGCAACGATATGGGACTCACTTAGAAACTCAAGAGACTTATTCCAGCAGTGTGATACGAAGGAAAGAAGATCTGCTGTAGATCTTTTGTGGCGAAATCCATACTGCCTGTCATGCAAAATTTTGTGTTTTTCTAAGTACATAAGAATTTGTGAATTAATTAATTTTTCCATTACTTTACAAAGAACTAAAAGAATTGAAATTGGTCTATAGTTAGATGGAAGAGATTCAATGATAGGATTTGCCCTTAACAACATTCTGTAACACCCTGTATAGAGGATTGAAACAAATTCATTGGATTTGTCTTTTGGAAAAACGTTGGAAAAGGTTGATCTTCATTTTTGCCTGCGGCTGTTTTGATGGTAAATTCATGTATACAGGGTTGCCCAAAAATAAGCCATCTCCACCAACTTCATTTTGCCCTTAACAACATTCTGTAACACCCTGTATAGAGGATTGAATCAAATTCATTGGATTTGTCTTTTGGAAAAACGTTGAAAAATGTTGATCTTTATTTTTGCTTGCGGTTGTTTTAATGGTAAATTTATGTATACAGGGTTGCCCAAAAATAAGCCATCTCCACCAACTTCATGTTTTAATAAAAACACATTTTTTTTTTAAAATATTGAATTCTGCATCGGATATTAATTATGTTTTTTGTACCATGTCCTATACTTTAAGCCAACAAGAATCTAGAAATTTACCATCGACGCCGCCACTGCCATATGATCATTCCGTATAAAATTTTAAAAAACAAGTGAGCAGCAATACATAAAAATGGTACCGTGCAATTTAACATTCATAATAGAGATACCGCAAAAATTTAAATATCTTATATAATGAGGTGTCTGCGTGATTTGCATTTTTTGAATGGTCATTTTTAAATGGAACATAAAAAGGTATGATTGGATATTAAAACACAATCATGTTCCTTGTCGCGAAAAGAGTCATCAAATACTCATCCTCTACTTATGAAATGCCAAATTTTACAGAGCAAAGACACCTTCAATTTTGTGGGCGTCACATTTAAAAGTAACTTTAACTGGCATAAACACATTGCATCTATAGCCACAGCAGCTTCAAAAACGCTTGGATTTTTCTTTCGAGCCAAAAGTATTTTTCCGCTTCTAATTTATCACTTTGTATGTGTCCCAAATCCGACCTCCCTTGGAATATTGTTCCCATATCTGGGGCATGGCGTCCCCCACAACCCTGAGCATTCTTGATTCTATTCAAAGAAGAGCTATTCGTCTCATTAATGATCCTTCACTTACAGAAAGGCTTCCCTCTCTTGCCCATCGTCGGGCTGTGGGGGATTTATCGCTTTTTGTAGGTACTTCCATGGCTTCTGCTCTGAAGAATTGTCCAGTATAGTTCCTCCACTCACGGTTCCCACCAGAGAAACTCGTGGTTCCGCGCATATGCATCCCTATACAGTCCAACTGGACAGGCCCCGAACTTCTCACTTTGTTCGTTCTTTTATCCCTAGAGTTTCTAGATTGTGGAACCTGCTGCCCGCGCAGGTCTTTCCTTCCCCCAAATCTTCAAGTATTTAAGTCCCGTGTCAACAAACTCCATCTTACCTCGCTTAAGACACCCACGGTACGTTAGTATTTAGGCTTTAAGCCTTCGTGGTTTGTCCAAGGATAAAGAAAAAAAATATGACTAACATTTACCTATGGTAACAGATTTCTAAAAGCGCTCCACGGACGTGTGCGTATGGTGCGACAGGGGTGTTTTCTTGTTTGGGAACTTCTTGTTTGGGCACCTAATACAATTTTACCTCTTTTGACCCCTTTTTATTCTGGTTGTTTCACCTGGACAAAATGCATAATTATTTCTCCTTGTTTGGTACCCTATAGGTGTGCATATAATTTAATAATATAGACAGCCACGCTACTTTTAATTTCTCTAAAACGTCCCATCTTTCTTGTGCTACTCTCTATGTACCATTTAAGTTAACCACTAAATTTTCCTATGCTTTCTACACAAAAAGGTATACTTTGTAAGAATGGCTCTGAGCAACCGTTTTCAAGGTATTTGCATTTAAATGATTTAGTGCAACCAAAAAGTATAGTTTTTAAAGGTATTTTTGGGTTGCACTAAATAATTTAATGGTGAATATCTAGAAAACGGTTAATCAGAGCGGTTCTTACAAAGTATACCCTTTTGTGTAGACAGCATAGGAGAGATTTTTTTATCTTTGGACAAACCACGAAGGCTTAAAGCCTAAATACTAACGTACCGTGGGTGTCTTAAGCGAGGTAAGAGGGAGTTTGTTGACACGGGACTTAAATACTTGAAGATTTGGGGGAAGGAAAGACCTCCGCGGGCAGCAGGTTCTACAATCTAGAAACTCTAGGGATAAAAGAACGAACATGATGTGAAGAAGAAACAATGTTGGTGCCAGAACTGAGCCCTGAGGGACTCCAGCATTTACTTGGTGAAAGCTTGAAGAATGGCCGTCCACAATAACTGATATACGTCGATCAGATAGATAACTAGAGAGCCAAGTACAGAGTTTAGTTGAAAGACCATAGGAGGGAAGTTTATTAAGAAGTGCGGCATGCCAGACCTGGTCAAAAGCTTTGGATATATCAAGAGCAACGATCTGGGACTCACCAAGAAACTCAAGAGACTTATTCCAACAGTGTGATACGAAGGAAAGAAGATCTGCTGTAGATCTTTTGTGGCAAAATCCATACTGCCTGTAAAGCAAAATTTTGTATTTTTCTAAGTACTTAAGAATTTGTGAATTAATTAATTTTTCCATTACTTTACAAAGAACTAAGAGAATTGAAATTGGTCTATAGTTAGATGAAAGGGATTTAGATCCTTTCTTGGGAATAGGTTGAACACGTGCAGCTTTCCAGCTCTCCGGAAAGATACCTGTGTCGTAAGAAATTCGAAAGAGCCGAGTTAAGATTGGTGCAAGTTCTGGAGCACATTTTTAAAACGATTGCTGGTATGCCATCCAGCCCAGACGATTTCTTGGTGTTAAGGGAAGAAAGGATACGCTTAATGTGTTTTACTTTAAAAATAATATCGGGCATTTTATGAGAAACTGGGGTAACCGCTGGAATTGGATGATTTACGGGAGGGTTAAGGGTTGAATTGGCAGCAAATTGTTTGGCAAATAGTTCTGCCTTTCCTTTAGCGGTAGAAATAATTTCATCTTCCAAAGTTAGTGGTGGGAAAAAACTGGTACAAAAATTCCTACTTATGTTTTTCGCAAAGGATCAGAAAGATTTGCTGCCATTTGAGCAAGAAAGAACTTTGTTTTTAATACGATTGTCGAAGGAGTCTTTGGCTTCAGAAATTGTTTTATAGTTGTAGTTTCTTGCTTCAGAGAGATCAATATTTTACTTTACGAAACGATACCTAGTCTATGGGCCTATTTAAAAAGAGATAATTATTGTGTAATCCAACTAAATTAACTGTTGCAAGAGCCATTAATAAAACTGATTGTTGATAAAATAATAGATATACAATTTTTTGTCTTTTAAATAGCCTATAAAAGTACCGGTACAAAACAATAGTAATTATACGTAAATGCCACAATTAACAAAAAAAAAAGGGAAAGAAACCTGTAAAATTTAATAGTTTATTGAATTAGAACAAAGAAAATTAGTTTAAAAATACCCACGTGTAAATGTTACCTTATTGAAATTTTTAAATATAACTTGCATATTTAGAGATTATACAGAGTGTGTCCCATTACGAACTGCGGCGGCGATTTCTCACAAAGTCGGCTTTGGAAAATTTCGACAATTTGGCACCATTGTTAGGTCAGTAGAAAATATACGATAAAATGTTTTGACAGTTCTGGCACTTCCGGTTATGTCAAAAGTTACGGTCAACGTCCTTATTTTAGATGGGTTACCCTGTACATTTTCAATTTTTAGATTTTTCGTAAAATTTTAAACACATTCTATTCATAATATCATATATACAGCGTGGCCCACCATATTCGACACGGTCTGTAGCTGGATAACCATGGGGTTTTCAAAAAAGTAAATACTGGAACATATACAGGTCGGATAAGACCACAGTATTAAAATTATTTTAGTCTATACAGGATGTCTGAGAAAAGTGTACCGTATCAAAGTTATATTTTTTTAAATGGAACACCCTATATTTTATGACGGTTTTAGATTCTACTGTAAAAATAACTTAAGTTTGTTTATAGTACTAAGTGTCTAATTTTATTCGTTTTTGTGATATTTGATTTTTTTGAAAATGCAGAGGTAAAATTAAATTGATTTTACTTTAACACTTTTAACACTTTAAACTTTAAAATGTGTAATAAGATAAGAAAAAGTCTGCCATATCATACGTAGGTCAAATCAAGATCAAATATTGTACAGGGTGATCAAAAATTAATTTCACTTTTTCAGAAAATCAAATAGCCATATCTCTCTTATTTTAAATGGAACACCCTGTATTTTTTTACGTCACATGATGACAAATAAAATAATCTTTCAAATGGTGTATAGGTTGCCTATACCTATCCTTTGTGCTTTTTAGTAAAATCTGTTTTTACAAATTTTTAGTCCAAATGTTTATTTAAAAGTTGGCTGTGACATAGCAGCCATTAATATTTTTCTTCAGAAAATAACAACGACCATTTATTGATAACTAGTGTTTTAGTCAGTTTAAAAGAAATTTCAATGATTTTTAATAAAAACCCTTCTTCTACAACAACAAGATGATATAATACTTGTAGGATGTGAAAAAAATGGTTTACTTTAGTCTAGAGTTAATTCTGAAAAATATTCCTGGAGAAACCATCTGATAACCTTAATAGTTGCTTTAAAAAATTTGACACAGTGATTATGGATAATTGAAGAAACGAGTTATAGGTCACAGAATGTCGTCATAACTGACCAGAAGAGTTATAAGGATTGTTTAAAAACACAAGATTTATCATAACCACATTCAGCTGAAATAAGTGTTATTGGAAGTAGCATTATAAGCAACTAATGATTTGTTTTTATGTGAATTTTAAAAATAGTGGCACATAATACAAAATCTTTTAATTTTGTGCTTTTGTTCCAACAAATTTACATTTTGCAATAACGGCTTAGTAAATAGGCATAGCTATATCACAGCCTACTTACATTTAAATAGACATTTGGAATAAAAATATGTTAAAACGAAATTTACGTAAAAAGTATAAAAGATAGGTATAGGCAACCTATACTACCATTTAAAAGAGCATTTGGTTTGTCATCATGTGGTGTAAAAAATACAGGGTGTTCCATTTAAAAAAGAGAGATATTGCTATTTGACTTTCTAAAAAATTGAAATTATTTTTTAATGACCCTGTATAATCTGTGATCTTGATATGACCTACGTATGATAAGGAGACTTTTCTAAATCTTGTAACAAATTTTAAAGTTTAAGGAGTTCATTATTGTTAAAATAAAATTAATTTAATTGCATCCCTGCATTTTGAAACGAAATCAAATATCACAAAAACGAATAAAATTAGACACTTGGTACTATTAACAAACTTAAATTATTTTTTATGTAGAATCTAAAACCGTCATAAAATATAGGGTGTTCCATTTAAAAAAATATAACTTTGATACGTCACACTTTTTTCGAGACATCCTGTATAGAGTAAAATAATTTTATACTGTGGCCTTATCCGACCTGTATATGTTTCAGTATTTACTTTTTAATAACCCCATGGTTATCCAGCTACAGATCGTGTCGAATATGGTGAGCCACCCTGTATGTCTAAGTCCGTTTTTGACTTATTTTAATTGTTAATTTTGGACAAAAGAAAATAAAATAGTTCAGAAATGGAGCTTCATCTATTTAGCGGCACAAAATGTAAGATTGGAGGTTTAAAAAACAGCTCGAAATTGGTCACGCAGTGGTCATAAATGGTCACTAAGTGCGACAACTAAGCTCTATATTTGAAATAACTTCTTCAAATTCTATTATTACTGCTGACCAATCATTGTGGCCTAATGACCAATTGTGACCAATTGTTACAGCATGAAACGACCTTCGAATGTTGATGTTGAGGTGATAAATATATTTATGTAGTAGTTAGTGACCATAAAATTTGAAATTCTTTATATTTATTCCGGTATCTTCTGTATCTTTGACCAAATAATAAATACCAATGATCAATTTCTCTAAGTATGAGAGAGCTGTGATTGTTACTAGCTTTCAGAATTTGTTCTTTTAATCTAAAATTTTTAATTTTGGGCCGCTTACTAAATTTTCTCGTCCTTGAGTGTGTCTTCATTTAAAATAGAAATCCATTTGATGACTCTTTGTTTGACCTCCGGACAGTGCGGACGTGCGTAGAGGACTACAAAGTTCTTCCCGGAGTGGCGGCTAGAGGTGTCGGACGAACGTTTTTACCTTCGGGGATCAAGGAAAGATTCACGCTAAATTGACGGCATCTTTCTTCTGGATCTAAGCGCTGTGAGCGAAGATTCCTATAAGCTGATGGTATCCTGTTTGGTGGTGAACACGAGGTATTTCTTAAATGGAGGGAAATAGATGGACGTGCCATGGGAATTGTCAGTAGTGAAAGTGAAAGTTATATGTAACACCAGTAGCAGATCTTGGTTTGACAGCCGACAATTTATGCATTGCATCGATTGTTGAATTATTTGTTTTCTTTTGGAATTTCTGGGAGCTACGAGCTCGATTATCCAGATTTTCCGCCGACGAAGCCCTGGAAGGCATAGTCCGGAAGGGGGAGAGTGGTGGATTGGACCTGAAGGGACCAAAACCAAGAAAAAAAAATAGAATATAATAGAATAGAAATCCATTTTGTAACCAACTGCATCCTCTTTTTCTAAATTCTAATACACCCTGTATGTAATCAATAAAAAGAAATGGATATTAACGGGGATCAAAGTATAATAATAAAGACTTTTTTAATAATTAATTCTCGTATAAACTTATTATTACTAATTATTTTAATAGCCATAAATAATAAACGCTTTGTTTATTTAATTTCCACTTTTATAATGGGTTAGCAATTTGTATTTGTTATTTATTACCATAAAAGACAATTAATATTGTTTTTGTAAAACTTCATTGTTATCTTATCGCTTAAGACTGTAGAAAGTGTTAAACTGATTTTTAGATATTCCCTCATGAGCTTTTTTTATCTTTGGACAAACCACGAAGGCTTAAAGCCTAAATACTAACGTATAGTAAGAACATTTTAAAAGCGCAAATTCGGTACCCTTTGAAAATAATATAAAAAAACATAAAAAAGGCCGCCTGCAATTGGAATATTTTATACAAAGGCGCCGGTACCCTTTACAGCCACGCGCCAATACACTATGGGATAGAAATCTATTATTTTGGCCAAAAGGCAACTTTGAAATTTTAATGGCTCATGCTGTGTATTTCAAAGTAGATACTCCAAACTACATGTACGCAAAATTATAAAAGGATATGACGACTTCTATTGGGGTAATAAGAAACTTGAAAATGTATTTTAAGTAAACATAAATATACAACATTTAATCTCCTTAGTTTATTATTACCCTTGTTTATTAAAAAAGTAAACGAGTTTAAATAATAAGAGCTATTGTTGTGTTTCCGATGCAGTCTCGCGAAGTCTCGCTACTTTTGTCAAAGATTTTTTACCTTTTTCTTTATCAGTTTTTGTACTTACAATTGCCTTCCTACTTTTTGCTACTTCTGAGTGTAAGGACAGATACAAGATTTTTTTATAATTTAGAAGGTTTTCCATTTTAAAATTTAATATGTTTTGTCCTACACTGTATATCCTAAAAGATAAAAGCATTCTGATGAAAGATATGGATTCTACAGAATCTACCCAACAAAACAGTGTTATTATTTATTTTATACGTTAAAAAATAAAAAAATTTGGGAAGATGTATCTCTATTACGCTTCTAAGAATAATTTAAAATTATTTTTCAGATTTGGATGGTCATATTTCCGAAACTAATTGAGATAGACACATCAAATGTAATATTTTTCTAAAGCATTTTAAAAGATTTTTTTGGTGGTGATATAATATTCAGGGTATTTCATTTAAAAGAATCATACCTATTGTCGTACCCTGTATATCATATGAGATAATAATCATCGGATTACTGATTAGAATACTACCGAATTAACCAAACAAGCTGACATTTTAGTTTATTTTGTACAATAAAAAATAATAATGTTAAGTGGGGTGTAAATTTATAATAACATATAATAAGTTTTAGGTTTCCAAAAAGCATTTGTAATAATTTATAATATTTTTTCCAGTAAAAGCACCTCATTTTAAGTTAGATTGGTACGTTTCAAAATTTTGACCAAAAAATTAATTTCTACCCCATAGTGCGATGACCACCTGCATCAACTGGCATATCATAAAAGAAATATAGCAAAGGCGGCCGCGAAGACAAGCATGCCGATTTATTTGCTTTAAACTTTTTGTGATTTTTTTCTTATCAAAGATCACCGAATTTACATTTTTAAACTGTTCCTTCTATACCGTGGGTGTCTTAAGCGAGATAAGAGGGAGTTTGTTGACACGGGACTTAAATACTTGAAGATTTGGGGGAAGGAAAGACCTCCGCGGGCAGCAGGTTCCACAATCTAGAGACTCTAGGGATAAAAGAACGAACAAAGTGAGAAGTTCGGGAACCTGTCCAGTTGGACCGTATAGGGATGCATACGCGCGGAACCACGAGTTTCTCTGTTGAGAACCGTGAGTGGAGGAACTATACTGGACAATTCTTCAGAGCAGAAGCCATGGAAGTACCTATAAAAAGCGATAAATCCCTCACAGCCCGATGATGGGCAAGAGAGGGGAGCCTTTCTGTAAGTGAAGGATCATTAATGAGACGAATAGCTCTTGTTTGAATAGAATCAAAAATGCTTAGAGTTGTGGGGGACGCCATGCCCCAGAGATGAGAACAATATTCCAAGAGAGGTCGGATTTGGGACACATATAAAGTGAATGATGATGAGCTTAAGATAATTAAGTAATAAAATGAACTTCATGATAAGAACACTTCTAAAACCTTTTTAGGGGTTTCCGTTTGACAAGTCTACTACGAATATTCATACTGCCATATATGGAAGCGGAGCTTTAACCTAGCCTGTCAATGTCAAAGGTTTCAGGTGTCGGACTGGGCAAACGCGTCACTTTTTTTTGTCGGAAAAGTTTACCACAATGTTTTAAACATTGGGCCAAAAGTGGTAAGGGTTATAGTCATGAAACCGTAAGGCTTAAACACATCTTTCGGGTATCGGACTATAGACCATACCATACCTGTAGACATTTAAAAGTGCAAGAATGTTTAAACCTTTTTAAACGACCTTCTTTTAAGGAAAGTATATTATACAGAATGTTTTAAGAGAATATAGAAATATGATTACTGATTTGAAAATTAAAGAATTAATTCAGCTAACAGTAATTTTTATTTATTTAATACAAATAAAAATATTAAATATAAGGGTGTATAAAAATTAAGTTAACATCATCTAAAAACAGTGAAACTTAACCAGCTCACCTACAAACGCTATACTCGCAATAAAAATTCCACCTCCCCAAAACATAAACAAGAACTTCAAATGTGTTAATGTCAATACGTGACTTTGCAATTTAACTAATAATTTCCTAAACGAAAAGAGATAATTTCTAATTATCTTATCTATTTCAAAGGCAATAATGCCTCCTTCCGATATTTGTGTCAAAGCCCAGTTAAGATCCTCAAAAGGAGAAAAAAATTTTCTAAAAATCATCTGAACATGAATAAGGTGGATTCTTTCTCCGATACTTAGCTTAAATTCACCTGTGTATAGATCAACAAAATTCCTTGGTATTAAAAAAGTATTGGAGTTTTAAGAAACAGCATTAAAGCATCTTTTTTGTAAGCTATGCGATAGAAACACTTATAGATATCTTCACAAACTGTCATTTGCTGACTAAGTTTTCTGTTTTCCTCATATTTGTCGTTTTTAAACTCAGAAATAATTGTTTCACTTAACACATACATCATAAGACCGGAATCAATTGAATCCTTTATTGACAAAAATTCTTTTTCGTAGCTGTTACTGAAATAGATTTGTTGTAATGCAGTTTTGAAAATGGTAGAATTAATTATGTAAAATATCATATATGACGCGAAAATTTGATGGAAGGTGCATTTTTATGAATTTTGTAAATCGGTGAGTCAAAGGTGAGTTGATAGAACCATAAATATAAGGTTCCACAATCTACTTTGTAAAAGCATTTTATAAAGAGAAATGAGAAGATTAAGCAAAATATCAGGCAAATAGGCGCTGATCGGGAATACAGTACCAAAATTTTTTTAAACACGGATTTTTGATCCGATTTCGAAGCTACAATATTCAAAGCCTCGCTTTCGTAGGACACGGATCTGTTAAAGTCTTCTAACATATCTCCGGATGGATAGAATACACCTAAAAACACGTATATTTTACCATGTTGTTTATATCTCAGTACTTTGCTCTTGTAGTCACTAGTTAAAGAATCTTTTCCATTTCCGAAAAACATATTATCAATTTGGGATGTGTTTTTCATTTAAAAAGTTTTGTAGCGATTTTCAAAATGTTTTGCTCGAGACCGGTATCTTGCAGGACAACCTTTTTCAACGGCCTTCTTAATTGAAGTTTATTATACAAAACGCTTTAGGAGAAAATGGAAATATGATTACTGATTTGGAAATTAAAGAATTAACTCAGCAAACAGTTATTTTTATTTACCTAATACAAATAGAAATGTAAAATGTAAGGGGGTATAAAAATTAAGTTAACCTCATCTAAAACAATGAAACTTTACCTGCTCACCTACAAACGCTATACTCGCAATAAAAATTCCACCTCCCCAAAACATAAACAAGAACTTCAAATGTGTTAATGTCAATACGTGACTTTGCAATTTAACTAATAATTTCCTAAACGTAAAGAGATAATTTCTAATTATCTTATCTATTTCAAAGGCAATAATGCCTCCTTCCGATATTTGTGTCAAAGCCCAGTTAAGATCCTCAAAAGGAGGAAAAAATTTTCTAAAAATCATCTGAACATGAATAAGGTGGATTCTTTCTCCGATACTTAGCTTAAATTCACCTGTGTTTAGATCAACAAAGTCCCTTGGTATTAAAAAAGTATTGGAGTTTTAAGAAACAGCATTAAAGCATCTTTTTGTAAGCTATGCGATAAAAACACTTATAGATATCTTCACAAACTGTCATTTGCTGACTAAGTTTTCTGTTTTCCTCATATTTGTCGTTTTTAAACTCAGAAATCATTGTTTCACTTAACACATACATCATAAGACCGGAATCAATTGAATCCTTCATTGACAAAAATTCTTTTTCGTAGCTGTCACTGAAATAGATTTGTTGTAATGCAGTTTTGAAAATGGTAGAATTAATTATGTAAAATATCATATATGACGCGAAAATTTGATGGAAGGTGCATTTTTTATGAATTTTGTAAATCGATGAGTCAAAGGTGAGTTGATAGAACCATAAATATAAGGTTCCACAATCTACTTTGTAAAAGCGTTTTATAAAGAGAAATGACAAGGTTAAGCAAAATATCAGGCAAATAGGCGCTGATCGGGAATACAGTTCCAAAATTCTTTTCCACACGGGTTTTTGATCCGATTTCGGAGCTACAATACTCAAATCCTCGCTTTCGTAGAACACGGATCCATCAAAGTCTTCTAACATATCTTCGGATGGATGAAATACACCTAGAAACACATCTATTTTATCATGTTGCATATATCTCAGAACTTTGCTCTTGTAGTCACCAGTTAAAGGATCTTTTCTACCTCCGAAAAACATGTTTTCAATTTTGGATGTGTTTTTCATCATTAAAAATTTTGTAGCGGTTTTTAAAATGTTTTGTTCGAGACCAGTATCTTGCAGGTCAACCCATGGAGGCATGTTTCGATAGAAGATTTTTAACGTTGTGTTAGGCCATTTTTTAGAGCATCTAAATCTAAAAAAATAGAGAATTATTGCACAGTGCAATAAGGCCATGCACTAATAATACCGGCCTTATTTTGACATCTGAGCTTGCGCAGATGCATGGTGGGATAAGGACTTCCTTAATAAGGATAGTGCCTGGCTTTATTTATGTCGGTTTTGGGTCGTGCCTTATTTTGGTCTTATTTTAACTTCGGAACTGTTCGTATAACCGAACGGCTGCCGACCACAAAATCTAAAAGTTTTTAGTAAGTTAGCAGTAAAAATACTTAAATACCTTGCTTTTTCAAATGTATTTCTGTAATTTTGTGAAACAAAACCCTACAACACAAAACAATTAAGAAAAACTACTAAAAATTTTTTTCCTTTTTTTTAAGTTAATGGTACTGACAACATGATTTGCAATAACTCTAAATAATTATAGTAGAGTACAAGCACTATTTAAATAAGGCCGGTATTAATAATACCCGAGCTTAATAAGGCAACTTGCAATAATTATCTAATTAGTTTTTAAAAAGCATTTAGTGAAACTAGTAATATTTTAAATAAAATTTAAAAATTAATAATCTGATGTGCTGTGTTATTATAAACGTGTTAATGTAGAATTTTAATATAAATCAATGAATATAAACACTATGTTATTATACAGGGCGTCTCACCGGGAACTGCTGCGATCGATTTCTCAAAAAGGAGGGTTTGAAAATTTTTTAAAATTTGGTAACATTATAAAGTTAGTAGGGGACAGCCAACTAAAATATTTCGACAGTTCTGCCAGTTCCGGTTGTACCGGAAGTTAATGTTAACTTCCTTATTTTAAAAGTCTAAACTTAATTTATAGATAGTCTTCTATACCTAAAGTTCTATACCTAAGTCCAATCGTTTTTGAGTTATTTTAAATTTTATGTTAAAAATGACGCTTGCAAGCCATTACATAAGAATCAATTTTTTCTAAACAAAAGTCTTTAATATGAGTTGTGATTGAATTCGTCGTAGAAAAAGAACTTCTTAAGTAGACTGGATTGATACTTTGCTTTTATAATATATGAGTGGTCAATAATAATCGTTAAAAATTATAACGATAAAAAGCTATTTTTTTAAATGGAAATCCATCTTTTTTACCTTATCCTATTAAGCATCAAAAATAAAGGTAAGTTTATATAAGAATGTCTATTTAAAAAATTTATAGTTTTCAAAATATTAACAATTTAATATTGTATATATGTATATAAATAAATATTACAACAGTAGAGAGTTATTGGTGATTCTGTCTTTATAGGCATTAAAAGTTAAACACTTTTTAAATTTTAAAGCCTGATATAGACCGAATCCCCAATAACCCTCTACTGTTGCATCAATTTTCGGTCAAGAAATTTCTAAAATCTTCTTTTATATATATATATACTTTTTACTTTTTCTTAAATATTTCAAAAATTATAAATATTTGAAATAGACATTAGAGACATTTTGCACCCCTTATTTTGCAATTCCGTTGTGGTTAACGTTATTCTGAGACTGCGCAGTAACGTAAACATGATCCGTTATCGTTATTAACCATACCGGACTCCTTTAATTACGGATGAATACCGAAGAGCTTATCGTTATCGTTATCGTTATTCTTAAACTGCGTGGTTGCCGGATTGTAGAAATTTTAATATCAATTATTTAAAAGGGTAAAATTTTAATGCCATATTAATTAAAATATCATTTATACCTAGGCTCTAATTAGCGAAAAATCTATAGCAGTAATAAAAATCAAATAGTGTTAAGAAATTAAAACGGACTTGCACTTTTACGGATATTCTAAATCAGTAATTAATTTAGATGTTACAATCTGGCACACTTGCTTTTATTCTACTACCAAACCTAACCTTACTTTTTGTGTTTTGCTTATACCGTATTGTTTGCATCTACTTTAAAAAACGAAATCAACAGAAGTGTTTACATATATTTAAATATGAATTTATATCTTATGAAGAATAAAAGTAAATACTAATTTTTCGTTAACTTTAAAATGGGTGAACTACAGGCAAAAATATGGTTATGTGTCGAAAGCGCAGACGCAAGATATATTTCTTAAAAGAGGCTGCAAAATCTCCGTCTAAAACTGCTGCCGTAATCGTTATGTTTAACAACGATAACCATAAGGAGGCCAAAAAACGTCTGTTATTTTAAGAGGTGCAAAATGTGTCTATTCTTGTACAAACTCACCCTTATTTTTGATGCTTAATAGGATAAGGTAAAAAAGATGGGGTTTCCATTAAAAAAAAATAACTTTTAAGGTTTTTGTCGTTATAATTGTTAACGATTATTTTTGACCACTCTGTATTTATTAAATGCCAAAATATCAATAGTCTACTTAAGAAGTTCTTTCTACGACAAACTCGAAATAGTTTAGTTGTATGTCCCCCGCCGACTATATAATGTTACCAAATTTTCCAAACCCTACTTTTTGAGAAATCAATCGCAGCAGTTGCTAGTGGAACACCCTGTATATCAATTAAAAAAGAAGCTTAAAGAGATTTTTAATACAGAAAATAGAAGCACTCGTACTTAAATAAGGTAGTTGATGGTACTTCCGGTTAAAACGGAACTGATTTTGAGATTATGATAATGCAAAATGATGCCAATTCATGCCTTTATTACCCCGAAAATATTTAATACTTTTTTTTAAAAACTAAGAAAATATAATAGGGTAACAACATCTGTGTGCTAATCGATATGATTTTACTACCTTTCACTAACTACACTGTGTGAACAAAAAACTTACTTTTAATTTTTTCAGAAAGAACTCCGATATTTTCGCAATTTCCAAAAATTTTAGGAAAAAAGTACTTTTACTAGCTTCTCTGGTACTATAAGGATCCACAATATAAATATCCATTTTTTTATTTATAATAAAAAAGCCTTTACAAAAAGTTTTTCAGTTTGTTAAAAAGTTCGAGTTGATATTTTCTTGCAAAAATATAAACATACCCCTCCGATTAACAAATTTATTGAACTTCAAATATTTTAAAAGAAACTCTTCTGATGATGTCAGATCAAAAAATACAGTTTTGCATAGTGTTTTTTATTGTTTTCCGCCATTTTTAGAGGCCCAATATTGATTCTTACAAATCTGTCTTTATTAAAATCAAAATTTGTTACTATATCATAACTCCCTTGCCAATTTCTATCAAGTTGGGGATAAAACATGTACAAAAACTGTGTAACACACTTGTGCATATTGTTATTAAATTCTTCCATATTATTAATTATTCTTAATTGATTTGCATCCAAGATGGGTATTAAAAAATATATTTTTATACAAATTATTTTAAAAAGCATTTTTTTTCAAAAAATAGTCTATATACCCATGTACATATTTTTTAATAACCAAAGTCAAATTTTCTTGCTAACTGTATTCGTCTCAGTGGTTCAAACCATATTCGAAAATGACAATATAAATATGAGAATCAAGAAAATGTATGTTTTCAAACCGTTGCGTCTCAGCCCAATAAACTTTTAGGTTATGATTATGATTTTTATTTTTTACGGTTAACTTGTACTTTTGTTTACACTGAATATAAACATTTTTTACTTGCTATGTACAGCCACGTAAAAAGTTTACGAGAAATGACCGAAACAAAGTTTTTAATGAGTACAATACATACGCCCGCCCGACAAAGATAAACTATATTGTTTTAAACCATTGTCCGGGATGTATTCAAACACGGTTAAATACATGTTTCTTCTCGGTACACGACGTACATGACGTCACCGTTTAACAAGAAAATGTAATGTTTTTAAAATGTTTTGAACCGTTTTAACAACAAAAAATCGCTTAAATAACTCTTTTACAATATATAAAGTCATAAACAACTAGAAAAATGAAAATATTAATGGAAAAAAGTATTTTTATTAAAATAAATATTTTATTATGACCTAATTTTTATGGGTAAATAGAAAGGTTTTACTTTTTAGATTTTAAATTACAAAACAAATATTTTCTTATTTGGGTAGATTGAAAGATACGCAATTGAGTAATTGGCGTGTGACATGAAATGGAAATTTTTAAAGCAACAGTTTTAAAGCTAAGGCTGCTTAAATTATTAGTAAAAATAGTTTATTTCCTAACTAGTGCTGAGTGCCACTATTCCTCACGCGACTGCAGTTGACCGAACGACGCGTAGTGGAGTTTGGTCAAGCCAAAGTCGATTGATGAGATAAGGTCACGACATTCGTCATATTGGCTGGCGCGGCTGTGACGT